>JAYMFW010168588.1:1666-16800 GCA_036785005.1 Tubulanus punctatus
TTCTGAACTGCAGGATGAATTGTCTACTCTTAAGGAACAGCAGTCTGATTATCAGAAACAGTTATCCGAACAGCAGTGTGATTATCAGACACAATTATCTGAACAGCAGTCTGATGATCAGAAACTATTGTCTTCTCTCAGAGAACAGCAGTCTAATTTTCAGAAACAATTTTCTGAACTGCAGGATGAATTGTCTACTCTCAAAGAACAGCAGTCTGATTATCAGAAACAACTCTTTGAACAGCAAAAACAATCCTCTTCTTTTATGGAACAGCAGTCTGATCATCAGAAATCATTGTCTTCTCTTAAGGAACAAACGAAAGCGAATGAAGAGTTTCAACATGAGACGAAAAAAGATTTAAAAGCTGACAAGGAAAGCGAATTCGGAACAGGTTAGAAAATATTTCAGACCAGAATTATTAACATCAATTCACAATGCTGAGGGTTCGTCACGTCGTATGTGTGCATCACACAATGCAGAGAACGGGATAGATATGATACGGGTGACAATATTTTAGATTATAAAGAGTTAGAATCTGATGATAAAATCACAGGTTTAGATGTAGATAATAAAGGTCACTATTATGTATTAGTGAAGAGAGGTTCTGAGCGTCATCTGTTAATGTATGAAGCTCAGAAACTAGTGACAGATGATAATTATGGAACGCCAAATGCGTCAAAACCCTAAAAATGTTTTTGCTACTTTAAATTTTTTATTTAATTTTATTTTGATTTTGATATATTTTATATTTTTCGGTATGAAGAAAATTTCGGTGTTGGTAGTTTCTATCTTTTTTGGCATGAAAAAGTTTTCGGCGGGGTTAGTTTCTACCTTTTTTGGCATGAAAAAATTTTCGGCGGGGGTAGTTTTTATTTTTTTCGGCGATCCCAAGATGCAATGCGACGAGTGCGATACTCGAGGTGTACTGGGGAAATTCCTTTGTCTGGTAATCTTCTTGATGATCTTCTTTTGAAAGATGGCCATCATCTTGAAAGAAACGGGACTTGGACTTGGAGAGTTAAATTACATTTTTATAACTTGTTATAATTTTTCTGATTGATACCCCATTATTGGATTTAACTGAAGTCTCATGCGTCTACCCCGTCATACATGCCTATCTTTGGATCGGATCTTTGACAAGTCCATGGCACAGGGAGCTGTCGCAGAGAGATACATACAGCAGAAGAAAATGTAAATTTTTATATCACTTTTACCTATATCTATATATAGGTGAAAAAACTTGTGTATCTCTTTGTTCGACAGCTCCCTGTTGATAAGTCTTAATATTTGATTAGCCGTTGAACTTAACGAAGACCATCGTACCCTAATAATAAAAGTTGGTAAATTTCTTCTTGGTTTATTCCGTCAAAAGTTGATTCTCCTTGTTTAGATCAAAAGGCAGGTTTTCCAGCGGTCCTTCCAAGTTCTGCTTTGTCCTGCTTTTGGAAAATTTTGGAAGAACCCTGCTTTGTCCTACTTCTTGATCATTTTGGCCAAAAGTCCTGCTTTTTCATTAAAAGGTCCTTCCAAATTCTAATTCTACATATTATTTCGTGTGTGTATATTTTGGCCTCTGATCAATTATTTGTTAGTTTTCTAAAGACAAAATCCTTTCAGATAAGTAAAAATTGGTTTCCTTCATTTGTGAAAAATCCTTGCTGATCCTAATATTTTACTCAAAAAGTCCTTCTTTTTGGTTAGAAATTGTCGAAAAAGTCCTGCTTAGTCTGGCTTTTAACTTTAGCCTCACCACTGGAAACCCTGCTGAAACTATTAACCACGTTCGTTTGCTAACTGAACTAAATCATTTCACAAACCAAAAACATAAATTTAATTTTGCATAGGGGTAGGGCACTAACAAACTAGCCAGAAGTTATTTCAGATCAGATAACTGTGTGCTATAGTATATGTAAAATGGCCATTGGAGATCAGGGGGACGAGGGAGGAGCTCGGCATATACTACATTCATAAAAAAACACCCAGAAAAATAGTTCAATATTTACATATATTATCACTTTATATAAAAATCACAAATCATATCAATTTAATTCATAAGAAACAAATATTACTAATTTTTTTAAATTTGAAAAACAGATTTTAATCCAGATAATATCTTCTGTAACAGCATTTCTTTTATTATTAAGATTGAGATATAAGACCGAAGTTAATATCAAAACTGTAGATGTAATATAAATGTATATATTATTATCTCTAGAATAATAAGAAGTAGATGTATTACTATCATCATTAGGTTCATTTATTTTCTCGAGTTTTACCTTTTTCTGCTTTTTCAATTCGGCAGATTTTTTACCTAATTCTCGAGCCCAATCCATCTGCTTTTTAGATCTTGGTCTGGGGGTACTGATATTTTTCGTTTTTGTTCTCACTCATTTATTTCAGAAGAAATCACTTTTTCTTCTTCTTCGTGTTTGTAATGTTTTATATTTAGAGTTTTCTGCTTTTCACAGAAAACTCTATTGTTATTCCCTTGTTTATTATTATTAGAGTTTTCTGCTTATCAGCAGAAAACTCTATCGTTATTCCCATAATTATTATTCTTCTTTTTCTTCCACACAAAAATCTAACAAAAGTGAATCTCCTCCTTCATTTCTTAACCACGAAACTTTCGCAATACATTCGATTACTTATATGTCACAAACGGTAATAAAAAGGTTTTTGAAAAAAGTCCCCGTTCATTCGCTTGAGAGTGTTGACATTCTAGTTCATAGCTCAATCTTGACCGGATAGATGGCTCTGTCAGACAACAAGGCAAAATTGACAATCAAACATGTTTATAACGTTTTTGGTTGTATCTCAAAAACACATCGGTAGACTGGATAGAATTAGAAATTCTGACAATATATTTTACGCTGATAGGCTGAGCGATCGTGCCATTTTGGGCTGTGTACTCAAGAAAAAATATCTAATGCGTGCAAAAGAAATGTGGGATTCGAACCTGGACCGTCTCATTACAACCACAACTGTCATTTAGTGTGCACTAAAGAGCAGTCAAGGTCTTGGAGTCTTGCAAACGGAAACAACAAGGAACCAGGAAGTAAAACTTTTATGGCCAAATTTCTTTCTCAAAAGAAAGTTTTATTTTAATTTGCATGAATTAATTCTACACCAAAATTGATTGAACTGTCAGAAGATCTATAATATGTTATGTCTTGATAGATCTGCTGAAGAATTGTCGAAATATTTTGGTGTGAAATCAGACTACATTTTTCCCACATCAATTTTTAATGGGACCGGAAATGAATTTTTTCATCTTAAGTGTTCATTTTATAAGGGTATTGATTATCTAATGTGTAGAATATTAAAGTATGATCAATGTAATGATAATCTCATCCGTCGCACACACTTCTACTAGTCAAAATAGGCCTAGTTGAGACAAATGTGATATTTTTTTTCAACAGTTGTCCGGTAGGCCTATATACAGCAGTAATGTCGATGTCAAGTAAATTGAAATCACTGGCGAGGCCCAGTGCCATCATACTTCTAAAAGTAAACTTCGCTCAAGTTGAATCTGTTTGAAGGTAAAGATTGTTCGAGTTGAGCGAACATTGAGTGCGATTTCAAACACCGAATAGATAGGGACCAGAAAATATATTCATCGAATTAAGCAGTTTATTCTACGTCAAAAAGATTCGAGTAGAGCGGAGTCTACTGTATTTAATACGACTTGTCCATCGACCATTGTACTTGAATTTTATATCTCTATCTTTTAGGAGCTTGGTTGAAGCGAATTATTTCATGATGAGGGTCTACTTATCATATTCCTGACGGGTATAAACCTCAAATGGTATGAATGTCATCTAGATTAGAATGTGTTAAGCCTAAACTTATTGTGGTAAATTCCCAGTAATACCAATGGGGATACTTTACAATATTCTTGCTATTAAAATGACGATAAGAAAAATGGCTGTCAAGCCGGGTCTAGTCCGAAACTGATTCAAGAAGATGATTTTATTATTATAGGTTCAGTTTCTCGAGAATTAAAGATATTTTACACTTCATTGAATTCTTTTTTTTTTACAGCATGGATTGAACCAAGAATTTAATGCTTCATGGTCAAGGAAGGATAAAAAGGTTCAAGAAACTGATAGTGTTCGGAGTCTTGTATTTTTCATAAATTATGAAAATGCCCAAAAAAGATAGTTCAATTTGGACAACCCAAGATTAAGGGAGCTAAGAAGCTGGCTACATTTATATAATATATTATGTAAATATTGTTGAGGTAGGATGGATACATATCTTTAACTATAGTGAATTATATCATGTGAAAATATTGTTGTGGTAGGATGGATACATATCTTTAACTATAGTGGATTAATGGCTCTCAATGAGAATTGACTTTTCGATTTGGACTTTCAGTTAGGGAGTACTACAGTACTATACTAGATCTCCAGGATACGTAGGACTTCACCATCATGGAAACAAGTTAATCGCTTAAGTGAATGAGCGTCTCTTCAGATTTTGCCAACATTCAATGTTTACTGCTGAATATTAAGCGATTTTCTGCAGTTGATTTTCTAATAATAAAAGAAAAAATCAAATAATTAAGAAAATTAGATTTTATTATATTATATACATCCACCAGATGTACATAGTGTCATACTGTCAGTCCATCCATCGGGGCATCCGTAATATCTATGAGCAACGGTTTCTCAGAGACCATATAAAGTAGCTACTTGAAACTTTGTACAATTACTCGAGGTATGGGGGATTGATCGAATTTATTAGCGGTACAGTGGGGGTAAAAGCGAGTGAGCAACTGATTCTCGGCGTTGGATTGACATGCGGCTCTGAAATTATGATGTATTGACCAACATTATCTATGAGCAACTGTTTCTCAGAGACCATATGAGGTACCGGTAGCTATTTGAGACTTTTTACCCTTAAGGCATTTTTATTTAAGCGAATCATATCGAAACAATTTGATGAAGTCATTTATCTAACCAAATCGCCTTCAACGATTACCTGATATGGCGCGCTTATTTAAGTGATTATCCGATGCGCATACACTAATTGACCAAATTGTCTTCAAGGACGATTCGATGCGATTTGATTCATTGTTTCATGTCGGCCATTTTTAAACTACAAGTAAGTACGCTGTTCCATTAATCTAGGACGATTCAATTTGGTCTCATGACAAGTACACGGCAAGCTAATCGCTTCGATACGATTCGCTTAGATAAAAACGCCTTTATTATGGAGGGACTGACCAAATTTAATTTTTTTCTTCTAAAATTTAATTTTTTGCGCCACCATCACCATAGACAAATATTCGAAAAATGAGTGGCAACTGTTTCTCGGAATTGGATTGACATGCGGCTCTGGAATTATGCTGTATTGATCTACTTCCTAACTTATGGACCAATTTTTATCAAACTTCATATGTAGGTTCCTTATGTGGTCATAATGGACCAGTAACTTGTTGACCTACTTCTTGACCTATTGACAAATTTTCTTATTTATGTACCAATTTTGATCAAACGTCATGGTCCTTGTGTGGTCAGTAATTGGTCCGTAACATGCTGACCTATTGACCAACTTCCTTATATATGGACCAATGATTGATAACAAATTAATTGAATTAATATCAGATGAGCAGAAAACTCTTTATCGCTGCTTTGCAGCTATATTTATTATCATTATTATTTCGCACAAAAATTTAACAAAAGTGAATCTCCTCCTTCAATTTTTAACCGATCTCAACGAAATTTATGCAATACATTCGATTAGTCATATGTTACAAACGGTAATAAAAAGGTTTTTGAAAAAGGTCGCCGTTCGTTTTCTAGAGAGCGTTGAAATTCTAATCATAGTTCATTTTCATAACGATGGATGGAGCTATCGTATTTTTAATGTGGGAAAAAGTGATAGATTCAAATGTGAAAGTTTAGTTTTTACTTATATCTCAAATACTAATGACCGGTCTTTGATCAAACTTCATACATAGGATCCTTAAGTTGTCAGAAATTGACCAGTATAGTGTTGACCTACTTTCGTGTTCTATTGACCTACTTATTCATTTATGGTCCAATTATGATCAAACTTCATATATCGGATCCGTATGTGGTCATGAATTCACCATTATAGTGTTGACCTACTTTCGTGACCTATTGACCTACTCATTTATCAATGGCCCAATCATGATCAAACTTCATATGTAAGATCCGTATGTGGTCAGTAAATGACCGGCATAATGTTGACTGGCTTTTGTGAACTATTGACCTACCTTCTTATTTATTGTCGAATCATGATCAATCTTCATATATAGGATCCGTTTGTGTTCAGAATTTGACCAGTTTAGTGTTGACCTACTCTCGTAACCTATTGACCAACTTATCTATTTATAGCCCAATCATGATCAAACTTCATATATAAGATCCGTATGTGGTCAGTAAATGACCGGTATAGTGTTGACCTACTTACGTGACCTATTGACCTTATTTATGGACCGATTTTAATTCAACTTCATATATTTTGGTTCGTTCTGTGGTCAGTAATTGGCCAGTATGTTGGCCTATTGACCTACTTACTTATTTATGGACCATTTTTGATCCAACTTCATACATAGGTTCTTTGTCATAGACGAATCAATTAGTCAATAGTTAGTATCCAAATCACTCATTTATTGATAACAAATTAATCAATTAGCCAATTACTAATTCAGCAAGTATATAATCAATTAGCAAAAAAAGCAAGTACAGCAGATGTGCCGAAAACGCTTTATCGCTGCTTTGCAGCTATATAAGAAACCGTTATTACACCCGTTGATAGCAAAGTCAGAAAACCACCTAATTGGAAAGATAAAAAACAGACCCATTTATTCATTTCATTCATAACTAGAAAATCGCTTTTTAATTATATGTATAACTTTTTTCATCTTCGATCGGGATGAGATAGTTGCATAACTTGGAATAACCCCTTACTATTGTTTCCGATAGAGCGTCGTTTATTCTTGAAGATCTTGCCGCTTCATAGATTTTTAAGCTTTTGATCGCATCACTGGGTTTCATGCTAGTTCATTATAAGTAAACGATTTTCCAATGAATTCTTTACATTTTCCGGATGCTATCAATATTTCTAGTTGGTGTTTACTATATAGAAAGTATTCATAATCTATATTACTTTAGCTCTCATCGAGCACTTTTTTTTGTATTCGGAATCAAACCCAATTCATTCATTGTTGTTTCTATTTTAGTATCGACCATTTATTAAGTGTAATTTTTTATTAGAGGAAAAATCCCCAATAGAAGATTTTGTCGATAATATCATTCCAACGCATATAAACGAATCTAAATTAAAATCTTACTTAGAGAAACAAATAAAAGACTTCGAGAATGATCTTGATGTGGAAATAAAGAAATACATGGAAATAAAGATAGCTTATTATTCGATTATTGTTGAATCTATATCAATAACATCTATCAATGCTTTTCTATCTTTGTTCACGCCTCTGTCAGGGTTAGTGATCTCTATAGGGGCGTTAAGTTTGTTCTCGAATGTATTGACTGGTTTATCAACAAAACTGAATATTCGAAAAAACAGGGACAAAATGAAATCTGAAATTCAAAAGCTGAATAAGCTGAAATGAATCCTGATTATATTGTAAGTTTAAATGGATGTCTAAGCAAAATGGAACACGAACGATTACTGAATAAAATCATTCAATACTAATCTCTGAGCGATACTAGCAAGTCGTGAGTGTGAACCACTGTACTATTTATACACACACTAGTTGGCGTTAGCGTTTAGTAGACAGTGTCTATTAGTCACTGTGTCATATGGGCGTTGCATTTTATTCACCAGTTGCTCGCGAGCTGAGTACACAGTCGTTTATACACGCGCGCATACAACAGTTGATTTTACTCTCAGATGTCTAATGCTTCACGATCTCCAGAAATAATTGATACTCTAACAAGAAGGAGTCAACGAAAAATCTGTGTATGGGACGACAAAAGTTTGAAGGTATCACAAGGATTATCATACTAAAATGTTGGAATGGACCGGATTGTGATAATGTCAAGGTTTCACCCGAAATAAAGCATGTTTTGGTGTATACAGTTTAAATGTCATTCTGCGCAATCGAATATTACACATTGAACAATCGTTCTGTTGAGATCGTATTCAAGATACGGACAGCGAGCTTTCGTTTTGACACAGAAAGTAGAAATATCTTGGAAATCCTGGATTAAAGAAAATTAGAGATTACACCAAGTTATGAACAAGTCAACATACTGTGCACTTCGCTTGCTTATCATTAACCTTCAAAAAACTCTAAAGTTTAATGCCGTCGATAAAGGATATTATTGCAGAAAATGAGTCGATTAGAGAGCTCTGGAAATGATTTGAATAGATGTCACCGTTATATGCTTGTTTTACATTTATAAAATCAATACACCATTCATTGCGACGAACAATGGCCGTCAACTAGTGTTGTCAGGAAACCACATTCCAACGCACTCCCCGAGAAGTGGTGCGAGTCATCATTTTTGCTGCCGTACAAGAAGAAATCACTCACCGGGATGGACTGACCTTTACACACTTTTGCTCAAGATTAAAAACTGTATTTACCGAACAAACTGAAACTATCGGATTTTTATACACCGAGTGATAAACAAAAGAAATACGAAATAGTTTGGATATTAGGTGGTACAATTTTCGTTATCTAAATGGATGTCGAAAGGAAACATTGCGAATATTGTAAAAGAGATATAGCTACATCGAATTTATCTCATCACATGAAATCTAGACAACATCAATTGAATGTACTAAACCATAATATGAATACTAGCCTTAATGAAATAAGAATAAAAGATTAAGTATACTGTGATATATGTAAAGAATTTATAACTAAAAGAAATTATGCAAAACATTTACTAACAGATAAACATAAGAATAATTACAACCATGAAATACTAGGATTAGATTACTATGAAGAAGAAGATAAAACTAAAATTAGTAAACCCTATATGGATGCTGTTAATGCTTATTTAGGTGAACACGCCGATATAGAAGTAATGCAATCATTTCAAAATAAGATAGGACCGGGATATATAATATTTAGATTCCATGAAGGAAGATCTGTAGAAGATTTTGAAAAACAGTTAGAAATAATGCAACATATAATCGATTTAGTTACAGAGGTAGAATATCCTAAAATTAGTTTATCGGGTAAAGTTAGTTTCATTAAAACAGAAGAGAAAGTATCATAGAATATACAAATACATTCATACTCAATAATTTCAAAAGATCAAATAAAAGATACATTAGACAAACTAATGAATGAATTCAGAAAACACATCGAAGAAAGATATTACGAAGGTTCCGGTTTGTCATTAGATGAAATAATATATTTAGATCTGAATGTTTATAATACTTCTAGAAATAAATTAACAAAAACAAAACATATAGAGAATGATTCGATATATACAACGGATAAAAATGTTGAAGCATCGTCATACGTAAAATTACCATTTGAAACGAAATCAGTTATCAATATAAAAAACGAAGATAATAAATGTTTTCTGTGGTCAATATTAAGTTGTTTACACCCGGCAAATAATAATGTTGCTAGAATTTCAAATTATAAACAATATGTTAATGAAATAAAACTCGAAGAACACCCGGTCACTATAAAAATGATACCAAAGATCGAGAAAGGAAATAATCTCAAGATCAATGTATTCGAACTAGTAAAACTAAATAGTTGTAAAGGGGATAATATAAAACATTACACGTTAGAACCATTATATCTAACAAAGGATTACGATGATGAAAATGCTATAGAGATATTATATTATAAAAATCATTATATGTGGATCAAACAATTAGATTTATTCTTCAGAACCGAAAAGGATATCCATAAATTATATTTATGTAGAAATTGCTTAGTAAACTATACAAATGAAAATGCGTTATCGAATCATAAAAAGTTATGCGATGACCACGATTATATGAAAATGATAATGCCAACTGATAAAGATTATAATTCAAAAATCATAAGTATAAAATTAAAGTACCATTTGTAATATACGCCGATTTTGAAAGTATAAATAAATATTTGAATGAAGAAGATAATACGACAAAGAAGTTAATTCATCAAACGGCAGCGGCAGTGGGATTATATCATTCATCGAATTTTGTAAAGAATTTGCAAAAAATCCGAAAATTGAAAATTCGTTTTCTGACACTTCCGCTATAACTTAGTTAATGCAATTTTTTAATAGTAAAGGACTCGTCCATTTCTTATTTTCGGAGAAGTTCCAGTAGATTCCATTGATGATTAGGTGTGCAATGACATTTTTAATAAGGGGTCAAATTCGTTCGAATTCAAATATGATCATATTCTGACCCAATTTACTGGGCTTAAACGTAATCTTAGAAAAATGACTTACTGACCTTAAACTAATAAGTCAAGGGTGCTGTTTGTCAAAATTTTGAGCAAATCGGTGACCGTCGATTTTTTGGCCGAATTTTTATCGAATTTTGTAAAGAATTTGCAAAAAATCCGAAAATTGATGTTTTTTAAATTCGTTTTCTGACTCTTCCGCTATAACTTAGGTAATGCAATTTTTTAATAGTAAAGGTCTCATTCATTTCTTATTTTCAGAGAGGTTCCATTAGATTCCATTGATGATTAGGTGTGCAATGACATTTTTAATAAGGGTGACCGTCGAATTTTTGGCCGAATTTTTATCGAATTTTGTAAAGAATTTGCAAAAAATCCGAAAATTGACGTTTTTAAAATTTGTTTTCTGACTCTTCCGCTATGACTTTCTTTGATAGTAAAGGACTCGACCATAACTTATTTTCAGAGAAATTCAAGGTAATTCTATTGATGATTTAGTGTGAATTGACGTTTTTTGTAAGGGGTCAATTTCGTTCGAATTCAACTATGATCACTTTCCGACCCAATTTTGGGGCTTAAATAACGTAATCTTAGAAAAATTACTTACTGACCTAAACGACAAGGTCATGGGTGGCATCTGTAAAAATTTCGAGCAAATCGGTGACCGTTTTCTGTCTCTTACGCTATGACTTAGGCAATGCCATTTCTTAAATAGTAAAGGACTCGTCGATAACTTATTGTCAGAGAATTTCCAGGTGATTTCATTGATGATTTAGTGTGCAATGCCGTTTTAATAAGAGGTGAATTTCGTTCGAATTCAACTATGATCATATTCTGACCCAATTTGCTGGGCTTCAATATCTGACCTTAAACTACTAGGTCAAGGGTGGCGTGTGTCAAAATTTCGAGCAAATCAGTACCGACGATTTTTTGGCCGAATTTTTATCGAATTTTGTAAACAATTTACGAAAAATCCGAAAGTTGACGTTTTTTAAATTTGTTTTCTGACTCTTCCGCTATGACCTAGGCAATGCAATTTCTTTAATAGTAAAGGACTTGACCATTATTTATTTTCAGAGAAGTTCCAGGTGATTCCTTTGATGATTTAGTGTGTAATGACGTTTTTAATAAGGGGTCAATTTCGTTCGAGTTCAACTATGATCACATTCTGACCCAATTTGCTGGGCTTAAAATGGGGGCTCTTTCAATAGAAATCAAAATCGAAGCTAGCCATCACTGAGGTCAGCTTATAATCAGTAAATTGTAGAATATTCACACATCATCAAAGTATAGTCAAATAAACACTCGGCCCGCAGTGGTTTTCATTTCTCCATATATTACGAAATACTAATAATACCAATAATGTTACTACGACTGCGAACATTCGCGCGGTTTTGTGCGTATGCGGTAGGTGTCGTTAGTGCGAATTGACTACAATAGCCATATGCGCCTGTCACAACATTATTTCAGAATGGTGCTGCTTAGCGGTGCACTTTCGGTAAAAGTTGTCGAAATGACTGTTGTCGGAAATATCGTTCTAATATGCTTCTCTGGAAGAGAACAAGTCAAAAGTTGTTGCATTTGATAGAAGAATTTCTGATTATATTGATGTGCCGTTTGACAGGATTTATTGAAATAATCATCAAAAGCTTCATCTATAAAATCATCGAACCAGGCTCATATGTTATTCTAGCAAGTTTGCATCCGACGTAGAATCAGTGAGTTGGGTGTTATGTCATATAACAACTCCCTGGTCAAATATAGAACGATCAATGGTCCTCCGTTTGGTCATTGTTTTCCGATTTCAAAAAATAGTGTAAAAAACTTACTAAAAATCTTGAAGCTAATACCGAACTTATCATGTAGAACTATATTGTCACTTTGTGAATATTATCTTGTTCTACTATGATGAAATTTCCTTGTTTTGGTAAAGACATGTGAAAAATATTCAAATATGTTAGACCTATTTGGGAAATCTTTATCGTATCCTTTGATTAGAACTAAAGCAAAGCTATATTTTGTTGCAAATAATAGATTTTTTAGTTAACGTTTAATGTCACAACTCGTCATTCTGTGTTCCAATTTCCTTGTTGTTTCTACTCATATTTTTCACTATGCTTCTCCTGCCTGTCATATTTCTTTGTGTATATAAATGTTTTTTATGTGGAATAAAAAACAATTAGTTTTGGTATTCCAAACTGGAACGTTGTTTCATCGATTTCCTCAAGATTCGCCGACGTCATCCATTCCCGAGAATCAGACTCAGAAATCGATGTTACTACACATGTATATAACGAATCATGTTTGGCGATTCTAATACAAGCTGTGAAGGGGTTTTTGGTGATCATTTTCACTGCGGTATAGACAAAATATTTGGAAAACATTTGCTAAATCATATTTAATAATTCATGGCTTGACTCTATCTGCATTATTCATCTTTTGGGGTTATAGGGATTCCAGAGGCAGGCAGGATTTCAATCAAGCAGCATTATCAATAGCAAGGAGAACTCCCGGATCCAAAAATTAATTCAATGACTTTTTGGAAGGCCAATTCTCTCGATTTTTTAGATCCAGGTATTTTGCATCCATGTGTCATACAGTATTTCTTAATGATTTGGGATGTAAATTAAAAAAATTGTGGTTTCCATATCTTCAAAATTCAAAATGTCCTCTAAAATGATAATATCCTATTTTAATATTGTGGAAGCCAAATTTGTCTCCGCAGATTTTAGCCTAACATCATTTGAAAATAATTCTGAAAAATCATATTATATTCCAACTCTCAGAATCGAATATCAACTGGAATTCTTTCTTGATTGTAAGCCGAATCTCTCGAGCTGCAATATATTGATGTTAAATTAAACGCAGACCACTCGGCCACGTTTATGTACCGTAGCCGCATGGTATTCGAATGAGATGAACTCGGTAACGAGTGTACAAATTTTCATCAATGTCCATGAAAAAAAAACCTAAATACAGCATAATTTTTCCATTGATGAAGCTAGAGACCCAAAGTTGCTTTTTAACCCAACAACCGCTTATTTTGTAGTCACCAAATTACTTACAGAGAAATGAGAAGAACTTGAGAGGGCCCCCTATGAATTATTTGCTCCATGTTGACTCATCATCTTGCTATATATTAAAAATCCTATATTCCAAACATCATAACAAACAATGATGTTCATGTTAATTTATTATTACACAAACCCTTTTCTGGTAATACAAACTTTCTTAACTAATTACAAAACCAATTTTCAAGTTTTCATCTTTTTGCCTACAACCTAGCACAGATACTTCTATTCAACTAAATAAGTAAACTTGTATATATCTGTAACAAGAACTTAAACTTTAAACAAATCAACGAATTATCAAATCATGCACAACATTCCTCAAATTATTCCAAAAAATCTGAACTAAGTTTGGTTATAAGACCTAGAATTCAAATAAAATCGTGATCAGTTCCGCCATTTTGGATATTCAACCCCGTACAATTTAAACTAATGACAATCAAATGAAACCAATTTTCAAGATAAGGATTTTCAGTAAATTTGAAACCTTTTCCAAATCAAATATCATAAAGAAAATCTACATTTTTCTTACAATTGAGCTCAGATAAACCTACACGACTAAATAATTACAGTTATATACACCGGTATTCACAACTTAATATGTACTTATCAAATTATTGCAGTACACATGCGCAACAAAGACCTATGAGTAAAATAAGTTCCTCAAATGATTCCTTAGAATTTCAACAAGGTTTTGTTATATACATTCTAATTCTTCCTCGAATAGACTGTTTACATTCAATCTAAATCTTATACAATGTTCCTTTTCATTTTTGATTATTAGACCAAAAACTATCATATCATATTATGCAATATCCTATCTTACCTAAAATATCTAAAGTTAATTTTGTTTTTTCCATAATGAACAATCTAAGTTTTTTTATTTTGTTCGTAACATTTTTCTTCAATTTTCTAAGCTAACATAGGACAAATCATATTTTTTACAAACTAGTTTTATAAACCGTTAATCATAACTAAGAATTTTACAAGAATCAACAAGTTATCGTCATGAAAGACCTGTTCCTTTAATCAATCCCACTCTCACTCATTGCTGTACATGTACGATTATACGCCGCGCAATCTCCGCTGTATAAAATCTGTTTCCCTATCAATCTGACCGATTTTGTTGAAGATGCACAGTTTTATGCTAACACCATGTTCTCTACGATGACTTTCAACACAAAAACGGATCAGTTAACTAACAACTACTGAAAAGAGAAGAAAGGAAAACGAAAATAAAATATTGATTCAACTCTGATAGCACAACAGAATACAACAAAAATTTCAGGGTACGATAAACAATTGAAGATATTTACCTGTTTAATTCTGTGTGGAGTCTAATAACGAATCAATCATTCATTATCATATCATTGTGTTGTATAAAATCAGTTTCACTTCCATTTTGAAGGATTCTGTTGAACATGTTCATTTAAATGCTATTCCCATCTACGTAGGCTATTAAAAAAATCTCTCCTCATGTTCTTTATAATAGCTTTCCACACAAACACCGTGCAGTTAACTATCAATTACTGAAAAGAGAAGAAAGGAAAACCAAAATTAAATACTGATTCAACTATGAAAGTACAACTGAATAAATCAGAAATTTTAAGAGACGATTAACAATTGAAGATATTTACCTGTTTAATTCTGTGTGGATTCTAATAGCGAATCAATCATTCATTATCATATCATTGTGTTGTAT
>JAYMFW010168699.1:0-16797 GCA_036785005.1 Tubulanus punctatus
ACCGAGCCGAATAAAGCAATATATTTATCGACATTAAAGATACGTCTTTGTCCTTGATATCAACTGATGAGCTAGTTCCCGAAAGACAAACCACGCTGAAAAGAGGTGTTGTTAAAAATACACCATGAAAATTAAAACAAAAATCAGATCAATAAGGTTGTATTTGAATGAAATTCATACGTTAATAATTTCGATATCTCAAAATAATTGGCTTATCAAATTTCATTGAAATTCTACTCATTTTAACAGCTGCCAAACTTTCATTAAATCATTTGTTTCTATGGTGTTTTGGGTTCTCATGTAATTTTCTTTCGTCAAATTGATTATCATTATCTTTTAGATATTCATTAAGAAAATGTTTAGTTATACATTTCTCTTAAATTTGATTTATACAATGATCTTGTAGATATCCATCAGGAAAGTTTTTTTTCAGTAGTATATTTATTATCACTATTTTCATTATTTCTTAACTCTTACATCTTACATTACAAACATTTTCATTATCAATATAACATTTAACAACTTCATTATTTCTATATTAAACACATTTATTTTCGTATATCTCGTAAATATTTCTTTTTATTTTCAAAATTTGTTTGTTTATTATTCAAAAATTCATGTTAGCTGTTTTACATCCAAAAAACCGCGCCACAATCATTATAACGTATTAATTTTGGAAATTCTTCTGGATGTTCCGTCACTGAATTTATGTTATTTTGTTAAGTTCGTGAAGTTAGTTTGACGATCGCCATTCGTCAATCGTCAAACTAACTTCACAAACTTTATTTTATTTCTTTATGCCATTCATATTCATTGGAATTTATTTACAAATTTTACATTTAAACCTAACATTTTTATTTTCAATTTTATTCATTGAGGTTGTTTCGGTCCTTTATTATTTTCTATTTCATATAAATATCGATCAAAACTCAATTTCTTCAATTTTATCATTAACATATTCTTCATCTCCACGTATCATATTATATTGCGCATGTTATATGCAAGGGTTCTTTCTGATAGACATAAATTATTATTTTAGTTCTTACGACATTTTCTTCGCATGCAGTAATCGATCGCTACTGTATTGTGTCATGGACGAGAAATCATTTGTCTTGATATCTAAGCCGAGCCTTGGGAGACATTTGTTAGGAAAATCACTTCTACATGGACCTAATGTAAAATGCCCTCCTTAGACATTACCAATCGGCTGAAACATTAATATCAGGCCTATAAACTCCGCAAATAGGCCTACTGTGTCGGGTGGCACAACTCGCTATTAATATATAGATAGATAGAGGTGTCGTGTTTGGTATCTACATGCAATTCGGCTGTTTTCATTTAGAGGAAACCTGAGAAAGATTTCTCAATGATGATATCAAAAATCAAAATGAATTTTAGAGAGGTTTAAACCTTTCTAAAGTTCATTTATTAGATCAATGAACTATAGCCTTAATCAATGAAGAGGCTATAATGTAGACTCGAGATGTAGTCAATTCAAACACTTTGCCATCACCACAATTGACCATTTGAACTTGGAGTGCACGACAAAACAAGGGGAAATAAAAAGAAACCTAGATATTTTCTATACTGATACGACACATATATTCAATCTGGACTCTGCTTATTATACCGTAAGTGCAATTTGTCTATATCAATTCATTATCAAACTTTTTCCTTTAATCTCTCAAATCCAGAGTAAAATGGTTTAAAAAGTGAAGATGAATCAGACCTAAACTTGGGCCCTTCTCTCTAATTTCCATTTCTTATTGAAAAGTTGAGAGTTGATTGTTGTAGCCACGAAATCTATATATACTACCTTGAAGTAATCATTGAATCATTCAATGATTACTTCAAGATACTACTGAGACCAGAATAGAAGGAAACACGACAATAGAAGGGGACAATCGGGTTTGGTTGCACCAGGGAGTTGTTATATAACAACTCCCTGGTTGCACACAGATGCAATCTGAGGGGGAAATGGAGTTTATATTTTCTTGATAAAATGGAACCTTCAAATATTCATTTTTCACTACAATAATAATAGGACTAGGAGTTCGATTTTGACTTTGAAATAATCAAACACGACTATCCCTGCACTTGATGAATTTTTCGGCTAATTTTTCACTAGAGAGTGCACAAGTTTCAGGAGATTTTAGATTTATTGATAATCAAAATGTTGATGCGAGAATGTCGCACTTGCGCCTGAATGCGAAATTATACATTGTCCATTGACAAATTGTATTTTTGTTGACATAAACATATTAGTTTTTGTTAGAAGCTGCGTGAGGCGAATAAAAGGCTCAGCTGCTGAAACTAAAATAGCAGCGCGTCGGGCTAATGTACATTTTTTTCACGCATCTGGGATAAATTGAAAACCTGATCACTGAATTTGATAATTATTGAATTAAAATGAGAATTCTATAATAAAATGCCATCCATCTGGTCCAGCTGAAATTGGCATTAAATGTATAATAAAAACCACGTATTTTTGACAATTACCATTCACTCTTGGGTCGTTCAGACACGCGTTGAGACAAGGTAAGTCGAAACAAATATTAATAGAAAAATCGATCTTTGAGGCTAGGTTCTTGTCGACTTACATTCCGATCCGATCCGATTTATTTGAAAAAGTCAGCTCGAGTACGCCCCAACGGCATTCTCTATAATTTCAACACGGTTGCAATACTACCGGTAATATTGTGTGTTTTCTATCCAATTACTATCGAATTCAGGATGATGTTCACGATGCAATACGTTTATTTTACATATTCAAAATGAGGTTAATTTACTGACCAATGGTCTTCATCTGTAATAAAACCATGAAACCATGAGCCGGAGAACACAGTCGTTTACCCAATAGAATATCAATATCATAAATAAGCCGTAAGAATAAAAGTAGATATTTACCACGAATTTTGTGCTAAGCTTCAATATACCTTCAAGTACTTGGTCTATATCAACTATAAAATTCTATGAGACATTTTTCTCAGAAAAACGTAGAAAATATATGTATATGACTTATAATTATGAACATTATGACTTATAATTATAACGACGAACCACCTTCTCTACGTTTTTTTAAATTAGTTTTATTTGCTTATTAAGTTATGTTGTGACTGCTGCTTTCATAAACAATTATTTCACATGTTATTATGTACGTTTGATGTTGTCTGAAGACCATTTTCGAAGTGAAGTTTATACCTCAAAGCTTGATGTATAACGAACCTGATTTCCGGCCCCTACGTTACTCATATTTGTCCTATACTAATTACTGTATAATTTGATGATGCAAAATTTCACTCGTATTATGAATAGATAAAATTCAAATCTGATATCAATATTCTAAGAATTCCGCATTCTCCGTGCGTGAGAAATCTTCATGCGTATCACGCACATCATAATCACGGTCCTTGCCCTGCAACGTTCCGTTTTTACCTCTTTTCTTACTTCATTTCGTAAATCTTATCAGATATTTGACATACGTACCAATCAATATTCAGGATATTTTTACATTGCGCATTGATAAATAACCTCTGAAGAATTGAATATGACATCCATGTTAAATCTTTTTTAAATATTGTCATCATTATTCATATTAATTTAAATTATTCGTATTATCATAATTATTCGTATTTTCCATATTATCTTTATCATCAACTGATTGGTGGACAATTTCTTTTGTTTTTATCTAAGGTATCAACTTTCCACGTGTTTTTTACCATGGCAAACGGTTAATATTTACACCCAACACGTTATGAACAATTACCATTCGATATCGTGAGATAATGCAATGTTTTCATTTCAATATAGGGACATTTTCTGCTGACACTGATTTATTTCGAAGATCTGAAAACCATCATGAAAGGATTGTTAGTCACTGTTGTTGTTATTGGTAAGTCCCTTTTTGATTACCGCTCAGGGGCGGATCCAGAGGCAGTTTTTGAGGGCCGTGTTAGTTTAAATTTGTTAAAGACACTCTATATGAGGTCGGCTTGAACAACATCTGGGACAGTCAATCGTTTCCAACCGCAAAATGGCTCAATTACACCATAAAACAGCGTCTCAGTGATCAATATCTACAAAAGTGGAGGGCGGTCATGAAAGATTCATCTAAAGGGCCGTTCTATGCAGGCTTTAAAGATTCCTTTAAACTTGAAGCATTTTATATTTCTGGTATGCCCGATCGTTCTATAATTATGTAAATTCCGAACTACTAACCACCGATTCCCTGTCGAAACGGGTAGATGGACTAATATACCCAGAAATGTAAGAACATGCCCCCTTTGCAATGATGGTATAGGGGATGAATTTCATTACCTCCTATGTTGCCAGTTTTTTTCTAATATCAGATCGCTCTATATCCACTTAAAGTATACCCAGAATCCAAGTCCCCGTAAATTCAATTCTATATTACAAACCAATAACAGTCAGACGAGTCGGGTCCTTCATTAGCCATTTAGACAATTCTGACCTTCATATAATGTCCTCAATTCAAAATTTTTTCTTTTTATCTGCTTTATATTTGTATTTTGTATATATCACTCATATTGTCAATTGTTTGACTTTGAGTTTGTCAATAAAGTTGAAGTTGAAGTTGAAGTTAGTTATGAAGGGCACTTAAATTGCTTAGAAAAGGCACATGTATACATATCTAGAAAACTTCGGGGGTCCGGTGGGTCCTCCTACAGAAAATTATGAAAATTCTTATGGCTGTAATGCAAATTTATCTGTAAATTTCAGCCGCCTTGGTATGTTCTCTCGACGCCAGAGGGGGTAACTACTGTTACAATTACTGCAACAACGAAGCAGGATGCGTAAATAAATGCAGAAACGCTGCGAAGTGCGAAGATAACTGCTACACCTTGGACTGGGATTCAGATGAATTCCAGCCATGTTTGAACGAATGCTCGTCGTGGAAATAATGTCACCGCTATCTCACGATGAAAATTATGAAAATAAAGCATTATTTTTTCAATTTTTTTTCGCTTTTATTTTATTTACTCACCCATGAGTTTGATGGTTCTAAGGATAATGTTGCTATAGGTGCTGAAAATATTTCCTTTTCGATAATTGAATTATGGAAGAGATATGACATTCCCAAGCTCAGGACACCCACAATCAGGATACGACAATGACAAGACATTGCTACAGACTTAATCAATATACAAGGAATCCTTTAATTCCAATCTTCTTTTCCGATTTTCTGAAGAGCATCGATACTTTGCAACTAGTGACTCGCCTCGCTGAAAGGAAATTCTTCGAACTAAGTGAGGAACTCCTTAAATCCCATAAAGAAGGTCTAAAGCGCCAATAACTCAATATTACTTCGAATTAAACAAAGAGCGCCTTAAATCTCAAGGATGATCTAAAGCGCCAAGAACTTATTATTTCTTCAAATTAAGCGAGGAGCTCCTTAAATCTCAAGGATGATCTAAAGCGCCAAGAACTTATTTTTTCTTCGAATTAAGCGAGGAGCTCCCTAAATACCAAGGATGGCCTGGAGCCGCATGGGGAACCTATAAGGCCAGCGATTTTGGCATTTTGACGTGAACATATGGGATATCGATATCGAACATCAGGATAACGACATTAAACGCCACACTCTTCAGATTGATCACCTTTCTCCTCATTTCCCGCTTTTCAAAATGACGATAAAAAGTTTTTCCAATACATCTGAAATTTTCTTTGCTGCAGCACCCGTTTTTAAACTTAAATTTTGCCACTTTAAATTAATCATTGTAAATGAAAAAAATTACGTGTTATTGATTACTAAAAGGGACGGCGAATTTTACGATTCTTACCAGAAAATCAACGCAATCCAACTAAATTCTACATCGGAAAGATTGCGCTAATTTCAGGCTTGTTTTAAGACTAATTTACGGTATACGTATCAATCATTTTTGAGTAATTTTACATGAGCACGAAATGGTACATAAAGTACATAACGAGGATTTATGTATTTTTGGTGCGATCCATTCATCCGTTTGATGTCAATGTCCGTATTTTTCGTCCATTATTCCTTATTTCTCAATGACACGCCACGAACACGACTCGCTTCACTATATTAGAAATGGATAGCCGGCTTAAGGAGGGATCTCAAGATTTGCCCTAATCAACATTAAATAGAGGTTAAAACTTCACTATTTTTGCACTTACGAATTTTTACTACCGATACCATAAGTCAGTCATCACTTTCAAATCATGTAGTGTACAAAATGAGATATAGATTTATTTGAAAGACAATAGTTTGGTCGCGATCTCTTCATGTGACATCTTATAGCATCCATTTACTGTATCCATGGACAAATACGTTTTTTTGTAGTTTTATTTTATAGGATACAAAACATGTGTAATGAAACATGAAAATTTACAACATTAACATAGTGATGGCGATGATAGAAATCAAGACCTACATAGGGTCTTACCTTAGATATTTAGTATTGGGGGTGGGGGGAGTTGGTTAAAATCGGCAATTTCAGGCGCGGATACAGACTGCATGTATCACGCATGCAGCGCGTGCGACAGTCGTGGTTTTTTGTTGCCCTCAAAAATTTCTTTTGTTTACTCAAATGCCTGGAAAAGTGTGTTGTAGTAAAAGTATGGCCCTGGATCCGCCCCTGAATTTATCGGCAATATGCACACGGGGTTCTTTACATCACTCAGGGGTTCGTGTACTTCTATGGAAGAGGGCGACCTTGCCCTTATGTAAAGCGTCTTTTTCTTTTGGCAAGTTTTCACGAGCACGTGGCTTTTCAAAAGGAAGAGAAACAAAAGTTGGTTACATGGTTTTTACAAGAAGTATGGTTTTTATAATAGCGTCATAGTTCTTACCAGATTTGTTGCGTTTTTTACCTACGATTTTAGGTAAGCCAAAAATAATTTTTACACTTGTGAAAATATTTCTATGGGTGAAGTGGCGATTTTTTGGGCATACCAAAAGTTTTTATTCGTTTCTGTATCTCATTATACGACAGCTCCCTGTGGTATTGCTAGCTTAGATTCATTACAAAACTGTGGATATTTAAACCTACTTGCAATAGATATTGCCCCTCCGGTACTCAATTGCCACCGATTTGTGAATGATTGATTGATTGGTAAATAATTTATATAAATATTTGTACAAAAATAGGTCGCTGAAAAGTGGGGAGCTAAGGCCCCCTAGCCCCCCCCCCCTCCTGCTCCGCGGTCCCTGAGATAATAACATCTGTAAGTGTATAATTCCTGCTGTAATATTATGATAATTCATCTATCGCGTATTTCTAGTGGAGTCGACCTGGGTATGTTATTTTGTGTCTTTATGCCTATTCATACTCATCGGATTTTCATTCTACATTTAAAACTAACGTTTTTATTTTAATTCTAATCATTGAGATTGGTTTTTTTAATTTTCTATTTCATTTAAATATCCACCAAAACTCCATTTCTTCAATTTTATCATTTACATATTCTTCATCTCCACGTACCAATTTGCATTGCACATGCTACGCGAGGGTTCTTTCAGTTCTGATAAACATGAATTACAATTGCATTTTAATTTTATCTTAATGACATTTCAGCTATCGCAGGAATCGATCGGTGCCATGGAATTCAATTAAAATTTAAGTCGAGCCTTGAGAGAAATTCCTAGGAAATATATCAATATTATCTTTAAAATCAATTACACTATCTAATTCCTGCATCAACATTCATATAAACATTGATTCAAAATCAGCATACGTTTGCAATTGTCTGGATACCATTTTCGAAGTGGTAAGTTTAAACATCAAAGCTCGATGTATTATGAATTTGATTTCCGGCCCCTATTTTATTCTTTCACGTTTATCCTATTAATTACTGTTTAATTTGATGTAAAATTCAACTCCTATTATAAATAAAATTCAAATCGAATATCGAAATTTAAGATATAAAAAATCTCCAGGAAATCTTCATGCATACCTCACAATCACGGCCGTTTCGCTTTTCTACCTCTTTCTTACTTCATTTCGTAAGCTGAATAAATATTTGACATATACAATTTCATGATATTTCGACTTGTTCGTCAATAAAATTTCTAAGCTTTGAAGATTTTGATAAAAGTTCTTTTTATTACTGATATCATTATACTGATATTATTAGTATTAACTCAGGGGACAATTTTTCTACGTGTTTTATCACCTCATGTCACTACCGACAACTGACAAACGGTTTCCATGTTTACACCCAACACTATGATTAATTTCCATCCGATATCGTGAGATAATGCAATGTTTTCATTCCAATATAAGGAAATTTTCTGCTGACATTGAAATATTTCCAGCTGTGATAAGTTCCGAAAATAAACCATGAAAGGATTGATAGTCACTGTTGTTGTTCTCGGTAAGTCCTTTTTTATTATACCATAGCACCATTTCCGATGCCTTAAAAAGCGTTAGGGATAATCTTATACAATGTATTGTGAATTAGTATGCTAACTTTTTTACATTTCAAATTTTGTACATAAATTTATGAAATAGATAAATGCATTCATGCAACATTACCTTCAGAGAGAAAACCCACATTCTAAATTGTTGATGTAAATAAATATTTATTACGGAGTACAACGTTTCGACCGTATCCTAACGGTCATCATCATGTAGATTATTTCTCTGTATTAATCAACACATATTATATATTGTGTTTTTTCGTTCATAATGATTAGCTTGTCAAGCGTTGTATGATTCCGCTTTGAGTGAGTGTAGGTATGTCAAAACGTCATCAATAAATGCGTGATGATAATGTGTATTATGACAATATTATTTTTCGTCTGTTCAATTGTCACGCCTTCTTAGATTAACGCATACCGTATGTTGTTAATCGTAATTGTAACAGGGGCTGGTAGCTCAAAAGTTGGTTGAATTCATTCCATAGGTTAGATTTTAAAATGAACCTTATAGCATTTCATAATAATTGCCATAAAGTTTGCTGGATAAGCTGATCTAATGAATGTCCGCATGATACCACTCACTGTGGCAATTGAAAAATGTCTTAAGAGCTTTCCTCACCCAGAAAAAATGAAATTTTTTATTCGACCATATGAAGTTCCTAATTCAGTCAAGTAGCCATTTACCATGATTTAACTTATTCACTTTCAGTTCAATAGAGGCATCAGTTGCTTTGAACATTATTTCAGATATCTCTATTCATGAGGATGTAACCATAATAGTATTTTCACTTACCAATAGTTCATCTCCATATCCAGTTAACTCATTATATCAAAATTTCAGCCGTCTTGGTATGTTCTCTCGACGCCAGACCGAGTAACTACTGTGATAATTTTTGCAAGGATAAAGATGTCGCAGGATGCGTCGACAAATGCGAATCCGCTGCGAGGTGCGAAGATAAATGCTACGGCTTGGACTGGGATTCAGAAGAATTCACGACATGTTTGAGTGGATGCTCGTGGACTTTGCAATAATTTCACCTCTTTCTCACGATGAAAATGATGAAAATAAAGCATATAATTTTTTTCAACTTTTCAATCATATTTTTTCATAGTTCTGAATATACTTTTAATTTTACTTAATCTTAAGTTTATTGGTTGAGTAGTTTATAAGCTGGATAGTTTTCTTTTTTGACGTCATAAAAACGCGTTTACAATATATCTTATACAATGATACCTAGTAAGCGTTATTCGCTATTAGTGTGTGACTGTCAGTATGCATTAATTTTTATTCATGTATATCGTTTAAAAATTACAACGTGGTAATTTGATGTCTAAATGTTTTGTGAAAAATAATTCAATCGACGAAATCGGCCGTGACCGCCAAGTCGGTACTAGTTCCAAGTCGTGGTCGCTAATGCGGGCGGAGCCACCCATTTTCGAATCTATGAACGACAGTCGTTGTTAGAATCTTTTACGAAGACCCCCCTTTAACTCCGATGGAAAGCATTGAACAGTTACCAAATTGCGACAATTTTGTAACAAGTGACTTCTGAATAACTTATCAAAATGAAATATTCCGACCTATTCCATACATAATGTTTAACAAAAATCAATGACATTTATGAGGGTGCCAACCTACTTTTAAGTTAATTTTCCATGTTCACCCATGAGTTTGATGGTTATTAGAGCGGGGTCTGTAAATATCGACCCAAGGTCGGAAATATGAAAAATACTGATAATACTAAAAAATTTTCCAAGATAGCCCTTGGTGTTCTATTCGTATGTCGAGTTAATTTCTTTATTTAATCGGACCTCGAGGTTGCTCCCGGAAATTTTTTGAGACTTTTTGGCAAAATGAGCTCAGAATTCGCCATAAAACAACTCAGAGATTTTGAAAAGTCCAACAATTGGGTCCCGCGGTACCCTGACAAAATGGCGGATAGAAACTGTAAACTGTCTCTAAGATTACATAATTTATGTACAGGTAGTAGTTGGACCCAATTCTAAATTCGAATAAGCTAATCGACAAATCAAACTGGTTAAATATACTTTTCAAATTTCACTTCGTTTTTGTATAATACATCGAGTCATTGTTTATTTCAAAAACTGTTTGTTGCACATGCTGGTCACGGAGTATCTGGTACATGCTTTGATAATGCTTTATGATTTTGCAAAAAAAATTGCAACCAGACATTATGATAAGCCACATTCATCAAAGGTTTTCTTTACACATATTAGCCAGGGAGACTAATGCGTGTCATTGGAATATATGCGATTGAGAATTGAGCTAAGGTTGGGTTTGTTGCCAGAAACAGTTTTGAAAAATAACCATCCTGCATTTCACAATTATAAAGCATCGGATAAACAAGACTACATCGTCCTCTGGCGAGACGGGCGCTAACTTAAATCTCTAGCAGCGTGACATTCTGGTAGTCGAGTATGTATTTACTAGTGCGGCATCTATCGTTAATTTAGAATTTTAGACAATTTGACTACACCGTCCTCTGGCCAGATCGAGCACTAACTTAAATTTCTAGCAGAGTGACATTCTGACTTAAATTTTCATTTCTTTATTTAATCGGACCTCGAGGTTGCTCCCGGATATTTTTTTGAGACTTTTTGGCAAAATGAGCTCAAAAAACTACTCCGAGATTTGAAAAAGTCTCGACTGGCAAACACCACTAACCAAGAAATAGAGAAAGCTCCATTCAACGACTCCTTAAGAGCGAGGGTCTGTAAATATCTACCGAAGTACAGAAATATAAATTCTCAAGATATCTCTGGTGTTCTATTCATGAAAATTTGGATTTTAGCTCGATCCGATAATCATTTTGGACTTGAGGCGAATTTTGGTTTCGGCTATTCGAACGCCTCGTTTGCACCAGTATTTAGGGACCTGATATGGGCTTTAGAAATGTGCTTGTTTTCATTTCAAAAATGCTATTTATCCAAGCTACTAGTAGCTTATCCATTCAAGGAAATATTATCACAAAAATGCACTGGGGTTATGATAATGCGTCCGAATTAAGGTTCATTGATCTGGTTAGTTTTGGGATTATGGAAACCTTCTGTAATTTGGCCTCATCTCGCGGCTTCATCTAGTAACAACACTGTCGAATATCCACTCAGTAACATCATGAGTTTTCCACTAAAGCCTGAGTATATCCAGCCACAATTCATGGATACTTCGGTAAAGCAAATTTTCATATTTCAAATATGAATAATTTTTATCAAATTGTATTTAGAAACAAAGGATTGGAGATTTATTGACTAAATACACATGTAGTTATTGATTCTCGCTAAAATATCTAATTGTCCTTTGTTATCTACATTATCTGTCACTCTAATTAGTGTTAAATTTTGTTGCGCTCATGTCAGTCAATGTTTATTTTCTCAATTTTCATGCCTCTCCCTGTCCTGTTTCTGTGTGTATAAATGATGTCAGTGTTTGAAATGAAGATACTCAGTTAAGGTATTCCTAACTGGAACGTTCTCTTCGTTGCTTAGTCAGATTCTTACGACGACATCCAAATGCCATAGATAGGAAAAATAGCGTTACTAAAATACATACTCCATCAGTATCATTATGCACATGTATTTATACGCGTTGAAATAGTTCGACAACTCTGGAAAGATAATTCACTGTAATTTGACGGCGACACATCCCAGAGAAAATTTCATCATTTGTATGTTGAGAATGGCCCACCCTTGGTACAACGCAACTATAATCTTCTCTAAGTGCATGAAGCCAGACCGTGTAATTTGGAATCTCGTCGCTGTAACATTAATCGGGCCGATGGGATGGTTCGGCGTCGTCGCTAATGTCGTCACTCCAATCGTACTGTATCGTCTTCATGTAAAAAATCGCCCTGTGACTTCGTATTACAATCTGATGTTACTGGCTATTTTCGACTGTTTTTCCAGTGTTTCATTTGTTACCTATTCTGAATTGGATTCATAAAATAGCTCGTTACGGTAAAAGAGGCATGTACATGGATTCGGCATTGGGAGCACCTGAGTTAGATATAACCGGTAATCTCGTTATGAAATGGTCAATCTATATCCGTAACGGTTTAACGGTGTTGATAACGTTTGATAGAGCATTTAACATCTGTTTTCCGTTCAAAGCGAGAAAATTCTGGAAATTCAAACAGTGTAACATATTTGCCGCATCTATTGTCATAACATGGACTTTGTTCTTTTCCATATTTCGCGCCGCTGACCGGACGACAAGATACGTCAATCACAAATGTACCTATGGATTGACGGTTATTGACGTTTTGTGGCGACCACCGACGAAACATCACAGACCGATATCATACTTACTCGAAAATATATTCTCTAATAACCTTCCTATAGCGATCGTCCCGTTACTGAATATAATTATGATCATCCAGTTACAAATCCTCTCTAAGCGCAGAAAACAAATGACGAACACGAATGAAGACAACGAACAAAATAAACAGAGTGGATCGGGATTGAGAATGATATTTGTCGCTTCAGCTTTATTTATGGTGTCGAATATTTTTGATATCGTTTACAATATCCTTGGGTTTTACGGTAAAGGGTGGGATGATAAATGGGTTCTTCTGTTAACTAACGACGTTTTCCAAGCCCTGAATTCAGCTGTAAACGGTGTATTCTATTGTATTTACAGCGTAAAATTTAAAACACAAATGAAGATGACGCTTGGCTGTCAAAACTAATCTGTTCTTTGTTAGTAAGTAGTAGCAGTCGAAAAATGAATATATATACATATATTTTTGCCCTATGCTAGCGCTTGTTTCGGGTTTTTGATGAGATCTGAAATACGTTATACGGATTCGTAAGTTAAATGTTGGGGAGTCGACCGACGAACAACTCAGCCGTCGCATCAATAACGGTCCTTATCAGGACCACTCAAATTTCCAAGAAATAGCCAGTTGGTTTGGCCATTATTCTCGTTAGTACGTCGTCTCCTATTGCATGTTTGGATGATGCAATATACCGGTCATACAGTCGCTTCTTTCGCCATCTTTTTAAAACTTTTGTCGCATTCTTAAGTTAACCCCGTTATTCGCGCTATATAGAAATTCAAAATTCGTCGAATCTAATAATATTTACTCGGTTCACAGCCAAAGAATTTCGAAAGCATTTTTCATTCTGTTCATCTTCAATATAAAAAGGAAATTTCATGTCATAAATTTCTATGTTGTAATGTTGATAAGTTCGTGTATCACAAGTATTCATCCATAAACCGTTGAAAAACAACTATATTTCATATAAGTCTCAACACTTTTACATATCCCAAATTCATTTACTATCTAATTCAAGTAGAATGATTTGGTCAATTGTTAAATATCTGCACCACGCTCTACCAAATGAGGATGCAAAAATTTTATAATATCATCCATCAATACATTTCATGTGATGCTTCCAATAACTGAAGGGCATAAAACTATTTCTTTCAAATATTCATGGAGTTATAGCTCTTGTGGGTTCAAATTGAAGCTTGTTACATTTCATTTTATTCTCAAAACATCAGATTATGAAAAAGGATTTCTCTCGCTTTCAAGTGTTATTGAACACCAACCCAGATAACAAATGAGTAAAATGGGTCAGATTTTTGTCACATGCGGTAGACGTTTACATGTTGTTGAATAGAAAATATAGAGCACTAGAGTGATTGATAAAAGTGATCTTTGATGCGATGAATATTGATCCCGGTTTTCTTCATGAGGATTAACAGATGAATTGAATAAAAATATATCGCGTGTTTGTGTCGGCTGTTGAAGGAGATAAAATCTATAAGTAAAATTTTGCAATCTTTTCTATTTCCTCGGAATTATCAACGGAGTATCCAAATTCCTTCAAAATTATCCAACCAATTTTGGTAATGTTTACATTCAACGGACGTTTTCGAATATGGGCTGAATACGAATATGAACCGCTTTAGCAAAAATACATAACTCGTTATGTATCATGGGTTTTAGGCAGTAACGGTGCCACGTCCGAGACGCGGATGTGGGCTTTCAAATGATGGATAGAGTGTAGACATCATCTCGAACATAATGAGAAAATAGGAACCATCTGGAAATCGGGAAGCCTTTAGGAACCTCATGGATTCGGGAAGCAACGACTCGAAAAATATTTCTTAGCCCTTGGTGTTCTATTCATGATTTGATTGGTTTGTTGAAGTTGTTTATCGCAGTCGCGCGCGCGTGGATTGGAAGGGTCAAATAGCATTGAAGTGCTACTTGAATTTCGCGTCGTCAAAAATCAAAAAGTGTTAAGTTGTTGCCATATGTTTTGAATTCATATTCCGGACTTTGAAAGAGTGATCTTTCATATGATATAAGTTTTGTTAATCAAAGTCATATATCGGGTGCCTTTAGGCCCTTTGAATTCTGGCAAAATTTCGTCGGGGAAAAGTCATCATATGAATAATGTAAATATTGAAAAATACCTAAAAAAATTCAGATCAATACCAATCCCAGGAAATAACCACTTGAAATGTGTCATAAGATTTCCTTGAATGGATAAGCTACTATGTGTAGTTTGGATAAATAGCTCTTTTGAAATGAAAACAAGCACATTTCTATAGCCCCAATCAGGCTCATATAAACTGGTTCGAATCTCCGAAACGAAAATTCGCCTCATGTCCAAATTTTCATGAATAGAACACCAAGAGCTATCTTGAGAATTTTTAGTATTTTTTTATATTTCTGACCTTTGGTCGATATTTACAGACGCCCGCTCTTAAGGGTGATTGTTGCGATAGGTGCTAAAAATATTTCATTTTCGATAAATTAATTTTCGAACAACAAAAATACTTGTCCTCTTCAGAAAGAAAGATATTACATTCCCAAGGTCGGGACACCCAATCAGGATTACGATAATGACATGACACGGCTACAGACTTAATATCCAAGGAATCCTTTAATTCTATCCCTCTCAGAATCCAACGAGTGAATCGCCTCATTGAAATTAAATTCCTCGAATTGATTGAGGAGCTCCTTAAACATGGGATGGCTGCTGTGAACCTGACAAGCCAGAGAGAACATATTAATGTACAACTTATGTCATTGGAAATATATAACATCAGGATATCAACACCAAACGCCACCACTGATTCCGATTAATACCACCATTCTCTCCATTCCTGCATTTTCCAAATAAAGAAAATAGCTATTTTATTCTATCTGAAAAAGACACCCTAAGATCTTTTTCTGTTGCACCCGTTTTACACTGAAATTATGTGGCTCCAAATTCATCATTTGGAAATGAAAAAAAGATGTGTCGAGTAGCTGTACTTGTCATGGCCGTAACTAGGGTATTTTTTCTATTTGGGCGAGGGGGCCCCCAGAAACTCTGACCTAAATTGTGCTTAATCTTCGATTTCATCCATTTCCTGGCATCTGGTATATTTTGCCTCGTGTATAGTAAGGCTTATTTGTCAAATTCGGCATTTGCCTATAGTTACGGCACTGCTTGTGAAAATTGACTCCGGATCCAAATCAATGAACAAACTTCCATGCACTCGAAGTGGTTGCCGCCATGTTACACCTTCTAAATCTCAAGTTTTGTGAATTCGCGACTATGCTGCATACAGTTAAAATTGTTATTCTATGTTCAACGAGGCGTGATTTGGATCAATCATGTAGTCTAAGCAACGTTCTGAAAATTTGATTTTGCAGACAAATATTTCGAGCAACGCCGCACACTATGCGATTTATCGCACGCGATTTTTATCGGCCCGATTTATCGCGTATGCGCTTAAATTCGGGTGATTTATCGCGTGATCGGCACGGACAGGTCCGAATATTACAGGCGATTATCTTATGCAAATTAAGCAACCGATAAAAATCGTATAGTGTGCGCGTACACGCGATTATCTGCGGAGTTTTTAACAAGGTCGCTGCAAGTCAGATATGAGTCGAAAATAGTACCTGAAATTAATACGCGGTCTGTTTATGTGTTGAACTGTAGACCTGTAGTTTACTGTTGATGTGTTTCATGTGTTGAACTGTAGACCGTAGTTTACTGTTTATGTGTCTCATCTGTTGAACTGTAGACCATTAGTGTACTGTTGATGTGTTGTGTTGAACTGTAGACCTGTAGTTTACTGTTGATGTGTTTCATGTGTTGAACTGTAGACCTGTAGTTTACTGTTGATGTGTTTCACGTGTTGAACTGTAGACCTGTATGATTGTACTGTTTATGTGTATCATCTGTTGAACTGTAAACCTGTAGTTTACTGTTTATATGTCTCATCTGTTGAACTGTAGACCATTAGTGTACTGTTGATGTGTTGTGTTGAACTGTAGACCTGTATGATTGGTACTGTTTATGTGTATCATCTGTTGAACTGTAAACCTGTAGTTTACTGTTTATGTGTCTCATCTGTTGAACTGTAG
>JAYMFW010168921.1:0-16760 GCA_036785005.1 Tubulanus punctatus
AACGAGTAACATGTTTATAGAGTCATCATGATGTCATCTACACTGTATCACTAACAGAACTAGATTATGTCTATTAGCAAAAATACATATTTTTGCTATTAGTTACTGAGCTATAGTAGAAAACTGTTCATATCACTCGTAGCCCCCTAGCGGGCAAATATTAATCACAGACCTATGGTTCTATTCATCAAAATATGCGCATAGATGAGTTCTATGTATGTATTAAGTCTTGTCACAATCGGTGTAGTCTACAAAAAATTTATTGAAAATTTTTTCAAACTTTTACTCCCCCAGCTGTCGGGATATCCAAGTAATGCGTTTGATGCGTACTGTCCCAAATATAATGTGTGCCAAATTTGATGTAAATCAGTTGAGAAACGTAGGAGGAGAATGACTTTTAGAGGCAAATTTTGTAGGAAAAATAACGAAACTGCAGAAAACCCTAATGATAATAAAAATACAGGCAAATATCAATAGGGTTTTCGGCGAAACTGCAGAAAACCCTAATAATTATATCAAAACACGCCAATAACCATAAGGTAAACAGAAAACCCTAATGATAATTATATTGATAATAGATGTAAATTCCCTTTGGACATTATGCGTCAGTAAAAGTTTGGACATTATGCGTCAGTTAAAGTTTGGACATTATGCGTCAGTAAAAGTTTGGACATTATGCGTCAGTAAAAGTTTGGACATTATGCGTCAGTAAAAGTTTGGACATTATGAGTTGTTTTGGACAAAAAAGTGATGAAAGTTTGGACATTACGCGTCGGTTGGACATTATCGGTTGTAACAAGCGCTATACAGGTTGCAATTCTTGGTCAATTTGCTTCAAATATAGTACACAGGTACAGCATTATCCAAGGTTAATTCCTATCAAAAATCGAGCTGATTGGATTTGAAATACGGTCACCAGGGGGTTTCAATGAAAAAACGGCATTAGCACGATACAGGTTGCAGTTCTCATCCGATTTTTTCCAAACTTGGTACAGAGGTACAGCATTGTCCATAGTTGATACCTATCCAAGATTTGAGCTGACAGGGTGACATTCATGGCAGATGGCCACTTTCTAGTTAACCATGTGTTTACCAAATAGACTAATTACCTACAACAACCGTCAGTGAACGGCCATCACAGTTTTTACTCAGCATACGGTCGGAACGATGTGCTCCATACAAATAAAATGTTTAAAAAACTGACTAAACTTATGTGTAACTGACCCGGCAGTACGCTTTTTATTTTTTTAAAAATAAAACATTGTTTTTAAGAGAAGATATCCGGCAGGTAGAATGTTAATTTTTTAAAAAGTTCCCTCTTCTGTAAAATGACCTGCCCGGAAATGAGAAACAAGGCATATTTTTTGGCCTATACCAGTTTTGTTGAAATCATATTTTAAATATTGAAGATATGAAAAATGTATTATGAACTAATAAATAGTGGTACAAAAAGAATGAAATGAAATTAACCTTTTTTAAAAACCCTGGTAAGAAAAGGGGCCATCCATAAAGTACGTACGCTCGGAGGGGGAGGGGGGTCACGCCAAAAGCGTACAGCCTATGCCCTAAGCATGCAAAAGCGTTCAGGAGCGTACAGGGGGAGGGGGTCTGAATTTTACCTATTTTGTGATGTAAAGGTAATTATTTGTAGTTGTTTGAAAGAATATTAGCTGAGTAGTGCCGGCTAAAGATGAAAAATTAATAGGATTCAAAAGCGTCTGGTTTGAATATTTTCACTAGAGTTGACACACATGATGATTGTTTGAATTTTATGCCCCCGTTCAACGGAGGGGGCATATAGCGTTGCACCTGTCTTTCTGCCGCCACCGCCGCCGTAACTGTTTTGATCTATAACTCTCAAAGTCCTTGACGTATGACTTTGAAATTTTAATATGATGTAAAGGGGGTGGGGGAAATTTTATGGGTATGAATTGGAGTAGATCTGATTCAAAACTTGGCCACCGGGGGCGGCACTAAAAAACGACGTTGGCGCAATTGAGCCTCCAAATCTCGATCGATTTTATTCAACCTTTGTACACAGGTAGAGAGGGCATAATGCAAGGTAGATCCCTATTTAAAATGTGCGTGATTCGCTTGAAGTTATGACCACCAGGGGCACTCAAAACAACGTAAGCGTGATAGAGTCCCAAATTTCAATCGTTTTTATTCAAACTTTGTAGGCAGGTAGGATATGATGCAAGGTACATCCCTATTTAAAATAGGTGTGATTCGCTTGTAGTTATGACACCAGGGAGCGGTACTAAAAAACGACATTAGCATGGTAGAACCTCCAAACCTCGATCAATTTTATTGAAACTTAGTACACTGGTAGGGCATAATCAAATGTAGATCCTTATTTAAGATTGGCTTGAACCGCTTGAAGTTATGACCACCAGGGGGCAGTACAAAAAATGATGTTAGTGCGATAGAGGCTCTAAATATCGACAGACTTTGTTCATACTTGGTTTACAGGCATTGAATGGTTAAATGTGCTTCTTTGCCTTCAAGTGTGACACACTCGGGAACAAAAGTTAGCAATAAGTTTTTTTTTTACCATGAATGATACACCCCACCAGTTGCAAATAAGTGAACACAGTATCTATTGAAATGAAGAAGACACAATTATCCGTGGGTTAAACATCTTACAGTATCTATTACCAATATGTTCCAATATGCATCAGAGCGGGGGCATACGAGGTGTTCCACCTCATCTAGTTTGAATATGAATTTGATTGATAAATGAACGATAGTATACACGTAGCTTTCCAAAGTAAAAATGATTCATTATCTCACAAGTTAAAATTAATAAGAGGATGAATTCAAGAAATTAGTACCAAGAGCATTCAGGCGGAAGGGGGTTCCAAAAAACGGCAAAAATATGCGTATGTATTTCATGTAAGTTCCCATGAAACTCTTACTAGATTGAGATATTTCATCTCAACAATGTATTGTCAAAACCCTGTATATTTAACATTGGGAATTATGGCAATTGAATTGAATTTTACATTAATTTGGTTGTTTATGTTTATTTCTCCATGGTTGCTGTAGATATTAACAATTCTGGTCAGACCATGTCACAAATGTATGAGCCTGGTTTATTTTTTCTTTTGAAATAACGTTTGTACACAAGACCTATAATCAGTGCCCCACTTCAAACGAGATAAAGTATGGATGCTTCCCCATAGAACATAAACCTCAAAATTTCAAGCAGAAAGTTTGAAATGAAGTATTGAGGATTTCTTTGTATACATTATAGAATATTTGAGAACTTCTTTATGAAAGTTTCAGTCTAAGAAATGTTTTCATATTTTGTCTTTCCAGGTTTGCAACATATTCATCAAGAAACTGATGATTGGTGTGAATTCGTAGTCAGAATTGACTAAATAAGGGATCCGAATTATAATATCGAATTATACTTAAATAGCGGTGTGTCTTTTCGCTGAGATAAATGTTACCAGAACCAGAGCTTTATGATCACGAATGATATTCAACTGGTAACGCAGGCCACCAACTATGTATTTACTGTTTGTTGAACAGAATTGGAAGTAGTGGATTCTGGAGTGGATAGAGTGGAGGGAGTTCTTTCATATCGCGTTAAAACGTTAAGATATCGTTTAAATCGCGTTTAAATCGGGTACTGATCAACTGAATAGATGCAGAAAGTGAACAGCGGAAACAACATCTACTATAAATAAAATATCTATGTTAAAAGAAAAAAATTGTGAAATAACTTATTCAGGGGGCAGTTTTATAGTCACTTATTAAATCCTTAACAAGTTGTTAAATCTGATAATCAAAAGCAATCCATGAAATTTGATGATCATTTTATAAGACAGAAATTAAAGTCTTCGTTAGATTTATTGGATTGTTAGTGATCATTAAATGAATGATAAGAGACTTAACAACTTGCTACGGACTTAATAAATGACTATTAAACTGGCCCCAGGGTCTGGTTTCATAGACTGCATATAACTACATTGCTAGTGATAAGTCTCGAAAAATCTGTTATTTCCATTTTCTATCATTAGGAATAAGCACTTAATGCTAGAAATAAAGTTATTCCGTGTTTATGAAACCGGGCCCAGGACCTCAAGATCATCCTATGTTAGATTAGAAAGAAAAACAAAATCATATTAGATTATGTACCATTATTCTTATAGACAGAGTCTTGTGGAGGGGCATCTTGACAAAAAATTGGCCATAGAATTGGCTGTGTAGTGTTAATAAATTTGTCCGTACCAGGAACGGGCCAATTTAGCACTCACTAAATCGCGATAGTGGCTTATGTTTATAAAACATCTATGTTTACAGGGGTGGATCCAGGGGCATATGTTGACTGCCTTATAAAATTGAAAGGGCACAATTATAAAGAAAAGGGCATTGAGCTGTAACGATCCATGCCAATAGCCACTTCATTTTTTTTGGGTGAAATAAAAGCATCAATCTAAAAATTTCCCCCAAAAAATGTTTGTGAGAAATTTCAAGGGCACTAATTTATTTTTTGACTGCCGCGAGTGTGTCCGATGCGGCAGCCTGGATCTGCGCCTGTTTTGATATATAAAATTTGAAAAAATGTAATGTAGAAATGATGAACGAAAAACAAAATAATCTGTGTTGATAGAAAAATCCTACAATTTGATTTTAGATTTTTAGGCTTTCTGTCTCTGTTGGCTGAAACCCTATTATCATTCCTGTGTGTATATATATTATTATATATTGTTCCGAACAGTTACACCTCTTAAAATGTTCTACTTCTCCTACAATTCCTGACAGATCGAAACTTGGCAAGGTCCTAAAGGATGCCAATATGCAAAAATGACACGTAGCAATACTAGATACCTCTTTCCATTTGACCTATTTAATGACTTACAGTTTTGCAAAATGTTTACAAATATTTCCAGGCAAGAAAAATTGTTGAGACACAGTGTCAGTAACAAAGTTGTAGCTAAGAACCTGTAGTTTCTTTTTGGTCATAAACCATAGACTATACTTTTCTATAGTCTATGAATAAACCTAATTGTCCTCCGTTGCTCAAAGGAGGACAATAGATAAAACTTGCTTATATCCTCCATCTATCCTTCTATCTGTCTAGCTGCATATGGCTTGTGATCGAGCTACGTTGAAACTAAAATAGCTACGGTAGGTATTTCTAAATTGGTTTCAATATCTACAAGGAAAGAACCCTATTGATTTTGGTGTAATTCTATCAAGATGGCCGACTGGCAGCTATAAATGTTGTTAAATCAAACTACAAGCTATACTCGACCTTATTATAAACTGAAACAGAATGTAATTTCTCAATAAGGTACACGGAATAGCCCTATTAATTATGGGTAACTGAGTGCTATCCATGTGCCTGGTAGAAACGTGAACTTGATATGAAGATGAGATCCGATAATCAAATGATGAAAAAGTCTGAAATATATAGAATTTAGAAATCATTTATTGTATTGAAGAGTACAAAATTTCGGCAGTTAGTTGCCTGTAGTGCACATCATTTATGGTAAAGCATCAGGGGACATAGCTACAAACGTACCTATGTCAAACATAATTAAATCCTAAGCTTTAATAATATTTGTATATTAGACTTCGAGACTGACATAGAATTTTGCCAAAGGATTTTCTTACATACTGTTTGAATATTTGAAATCTTAGATAACTTTTTCCAAAGAAAATCATTAGAATTATTTAAATGGCGTTAGTAAAAGCAATAAAAAATTATAGTGTTCTAAGGGTGGATTTAGGATTAAGGGTCAATTATCGCCTAGCTGATGGCTACTGACATTTCAGGTTAGACAATTGTTAACCACTGCAGGCTATTTTTCAGATAACTTTTCTTTAATAGATTGATCCTAAATCCATGAAAAATGTGTAAATAGATTTGGTTATTCAGAAATTCTTGCAGTAAATCAATTTTGTTTAGATTTATTGGTTATAGGCATTTCATTTCAAACATGTATTATATATTAATAGAGATTTTCCTGAATATGCCAGTATTAGTTGAACTTGTCCAGAAATTATCAAATATTGTGATAGTATCAGAGAATATTTTTTAAGAGTTATGAAATGTTTACAAGGACAATTGAAAAAATATGTTGTTCTTTTGTATTACCATATGTATTATATCAAAAATACATAAAGAGGATGAATCCTCCTTATGTATTTTTGATCATATGTTATAAAAAGTTTATCTGTGCACTTTGTGATTCTTTGTACATATTAGTACATATTTTGTAGAAAAAAATGTTTTGAAGTTAACTTTTTTCATATTCTTTTAAAAGAGTATTATTTTGTACATAAACATTTTTGAAGTTTTTTTTCGGAAGAAAATGAAAACACAATTTTGTAATAAAGTTTAAGTTATCTACCTACAATATTGTAGTGCATATAAAATGTATATATAATTATAAAAAGTGCATTTATCTATATTCAAATAAATTTGTATAGTTTTGTACATAAAAATTTTTAGAATTTTAAGGTTTTACAAACAATATTGTTATAACAAGTGCATTTCAAGACTTTATTTATTTTTGTTTCTCTGTACATTATAGTTGAAATTTTGTAAATAAGAACATTTTCAAAGTTATTCAAAAAAAGATATAATATTAAAGTTAAAGTTATAATGTTCTTTTGCAGTCATATCTCTATTCTCATAGGTTCTGGTGTCTGGTATTTGTGACCTCCTTCATGAACAATTACTGTTTCCTTACTTGTTGGGAAGCCTCCAAAGTACACCCAATGAAAAATACTAGTATTGGGCGCCCAAAAATAAGACCACTTTTCAAAAGTAGAGGAAATAGTCTTAATATTGTATGATACATTATACCTCATCAAAGTCGGGACGAATATTTTGTGACTGACACTACAGACGCTGACCAAACAAAATTGATGCCTTGTTTCTCGTCACACTTAATCCTTCATAACCTGAGCAGACGGGTTTTCACGTAATTCAGGCAGAAATTTTTTTTCATGAACTAAAATTTACTATATGCGGGCACACAATTTCTTACTGAAAAGTAATTTCAAATGCATTTATAAATTTCATTTGCTGAGAAACACTGTATCTTTTTAAGGCCACCGGCCTTATAGCTATCGTAGACGGCACGAAATCAGCAAAATGAGTACCTGAGGAAAGGCTTTTCCATAGCTTACCAAATCTACAAACCACATGTACTGATACAAGAAGCAGGGAATGTACTTTGGAACTATTGTCTTAGAATTTTTGATTAGGCCTTCCTTGTTTCTTTTTCTTGGCTTCAGTGTGGGTAGTAAAACATCTATAATGTAAATATGGGCCCAGCAGACCATGATAGTAGGAAAGAGCTGCAAAATAAGCAGAGTTAAACTTTGTCTTATTATGAGCCAACTCCAATGAAATAATCAAATACAAGATCCTCTGGAAAAAGCTGAAGGATCCCCTTTTACATTACCCCCCTTATACTGCAGTCAGTAGACCATGCCTACCAACAACTGTGTAACGATGACTTCATACTGTAGAGATAGTAGCCCATACCTATCATCGACTTAATTACGATTACCTTGTATATAGAGACTGAAGACTTAAACGACCGTCGACTTTTTTTACGATGATTTTATGATGTAGACATTTGGACGACTATTGACACGGTATACCGCCCGGGAAAGTATCGGTAATGATAAGTTACCTGAAAGCCCACAATAACTAATAGGCCTATGCTGCTTTTTTACTGACGTTTCAGTCAGAAGCTACTGATCATTTTTTATTTATTGAATCTAGTTGATGAAACGTCAGTAAAAAGCCTGTTTTGATTTTGTGGGTTTTTAGATTATTTAGAAATTTTCATCTATATCATATGTATCTTTTCAAAAGCTTCACTTTCTCTATAACGCAGGGCTCGATGCCTTTTCAGGTTTTGCTATAATCTACGAGAGAAGAATATCCGTAGAAAAACGTTCAGTCGAGCGTAGAATCTTGAAGTATAGAAACACCAATGATTGGTAAAAGTACGGTAATTAATCTTAAAAAACACAAATAGGCTGTTTAGTTCTTACTGACGTTTCTGTTGGAAACTACTGACCATTTTCAATGTTTTTAAAAAAAATTTAATCGCATAGATTCATTAAAACGTCATTAAAAAAACAGCCTGTTTGATATTGTGGGTTTTAGATTATTTACAAGAGCTGACTATTAGTTATTTCCATAGTGTTTTACATTGTTTGCGTAGCAAATGTCACTAAGAATAAGCACTTATCAATATAGTTATATCATGGGACCAATTCTGGAAACCTAAATTAGATTTAGTACAACAAGGTATAGTATTGATAATGATAAAACAGCTGATGTGGAATTTGATTCCAGCTGCCTAATTGAGTGGAGTCTTATTAAGGAAAATAGGCGTTTAAAGTCCAAAAAGACATAGATTGATAGATAACAAGAGGATGGAGTACAATCACCTTTTATTGCTTGATACCAAAGAAGAACGACAGATGGTGCTGCGGGCACAGCTCAAAGGTTTAAAGTGATGCTTTGGAAGAAGTCAGTATATGTTAAGTTGAGATTTCAAACCTGGGTAACGAGAGACTAGTGAAAAAAAAAACACCAACAATATTTATAGGTGACAGGTTGCGCCTGCCACCTCTGTAAATGCAGTTTTTCTCACTCATTTCATTTCACTCTTCTACCGTTACCGCAGGTTTGAAATCCTAACTTTACATATAGTCTACCCAGAAAAAAATCATTTTAAATATATATTTTCTAATATATTAATATTTTAATCGCTCGATGTATAGAAATCTTATCTTATTTTTTTCTAATCATATCTTTATTTAACACTCTGGTATAATAGAATGAATGATTTTCAATATCAAGCATAATATCGTTAATCATAATAACTTTTTCACACTTATCTTCGCTTATTACCCACCAGTAACTGAAGGGGAATGTCCCACAGCTATATGCATTAGTTATAATTTACTCTTTGCCTCGTACAAAAACTCATTTCCTACTGGGTAATTATTTGAATCAATTAATTAATCATTTTGGTCTCTTATTTGAAATGTTGTTGTACTAAATTTTGATATACAAGGAATGTGTCGACTAGATTATAATTTAATTGTTAACCAAATTCTTTAACAATTTTAATGTTAAAATACTTAATCCTGGGGTACCCTGCGTCCTATATATGGGATGCCCTATTCGGGTACCCTTCCTATGATTAGATGTGAACTGCTAGCGAAATCTGTCTGACTGATATGTCTTCAACGACTGCTCCCATGAACCAGGGAGAAGGGCACAGATTCATAAATTTGATTTGGAAACTCCTGATTTAATATGGGGAAACATAGGTACCGGTACACAAATGTGTCCCGGTACCTATGTGGCCCGGTACCAATGTGTCCCGGTACCTATGTGTCCCGGTAACTATGTGGCCCGGTACCCATGTGTCCCGGTACCTAAGTGTCCCGGTAACTTTGTGTCCCGGTAGCTATGTGTCCCGGTAACTTTGTGTCCCGATACCTATGTGTCTCGGTACCTATGTGTCACGGACATATTTACCCCCGGACAAAATTCAAAAATGTTCTGGGGGCCATTTACCCCCCACCGCAGCCCCTCCATGTAACAGCATTGGCCTAATCCTTAAATCCTTTTTCTTGTACTGGGAAACTCCTGATTTAATATGGGGAAACATAGGTACCGGTACACAAAGGTGCTGGTACATATAGGTAATGGGACACATATCTACCGGGACGCATAGTTATGACCAAAAAACTTTTAATATGGGGAAACATAGGTACCGGGACACATAGGTACTGGGACACAGAGGTATGATTCCGACTGTTTCAATGAAAATAGGAATTGTTTTAGGGAAAATCATATGAAATAAGTTGAAAATAGAAGTCCTATGTAGATTTGATACATTTGAGAGATGAATAAAGTTTCAGATGGATTAACAGAAAGATGATTGTTGTTTCTTTGATTTTAGTGAAAAAAGGAAAGTCGTATTTGCTCAATGTCCCATATTATATTATATGGGACGTCTCAGAAAATTGCGTCAACACTCTTGGTTACTGAAATTTTGATATATAGTGACTATTTGCAGCCTACTTATGCTAATCTCAAAGGTTATTTTCTAGCTATGCTTTGGTAGTCTGGGCATCCCAGGGTTAATTATGATCTTGATTCACTTGTATTTTCATTTACTTCCTTATTATAATGAGGATCAACTAAATTACAATATATATAAAAGTGAGAGTATAGAATTATATGTGAAGTTCCAGTTATTTTTTACTATAAAATCTGAATTGATACCAAGAAGATTATCAATTTATGGTGAAAACATAAATTTGAATTCACGAGGATAATCTATAATCCTTAGCTTATTTGTATTTGTACTTTCATTGCACTTTTTACCAATAAACTTTTTGGAAAAACTTAATAACTACTTCAAAGCAAATAGACTACCTTTGAATTTATCTAAAACCAATTTTATGGTCTTCAGTCGGGATCGACTGAAACATAATTTTACGCTCTCAATCAATGAGACCTCTATTGATAGATTTACACATACCAAACTTCAATAAACCGAAATTGATGAAAATCTCACTTAATTCATACTCATAACGTCAGTCGAAAGGTTTCAAGGAATATTGGTACTTTATATAAAATATCAAAATGTTTCCCCCAAAATATCCTTTATAACTTGTACAATTCCCTTGCCTATTACCTGTACTATTATATTGTCATTAAGATTATTGTAGTATTGTTCGGTGTAATAACTATGATACATATCTATATCCACTTTTAATTCTTCAAAAGAAAATAGTCAGAACAATAAAAAAGCTCATTATTTAGAATATTCTTCCCCACTTTTCGAATCAAATAGAATCCTCAAGCTCCATGATATTAATAATCTACAAATCTCACAGTTTATATATCTTTATAATCACTCCAAATTGCCCTTTTTATACAAAGATCTTTTCAGTAATAACTTTTCAGTTCACCATCATTATACTCGTGCATGTAACAATCTACATATTTAAAGATTCAGAACAAATTCAAAAGTTCACAGTTTTAGAACAAAGGGTCCAAAATTATGGAAAAATCTTCCTGACTCTACAAAATCTTGTAATTCCGTATATTTTCGTTTAGACATAGATTTAAAAATAATTTTTTTTAAAATATTAAGTTTTTCGTCTATGTTTGTAATCCGAGGGAACATTTTCTACTTTCTAAATCATTTCTATGTACCAGATTTTGTCATTTATATCTATATTTTCATGAGTTTGCCCTTTTCTCTAGGTATTTGTCTGCAGTGCTCTTTTTCGAATGACGAATTCTTAAATATTTGTTCTTTTCTTAAGTAATGACACTCTCCGTTCTGTGTTCAAATAAGCAGTTAGTATGGATGAGTGTATGCGCGCGCGTGCGTGTGTGTAAGTGTGTGCAAGTGACTTTTCTTTCGTTTTTCTTGTAACTAAGGGTGCCAGGGTCATTATACATGCTATGCTTCCATCCTGGTTTCCCTACCTTAATTCATAGCATTTTGTTCTTATTTCTAAATCCATTGTTTTTATTTCTTACATTTTACATATTGTCAACATCATGCAATAATTTATGGAGAAATAAACATAAACATAAGCTTAAACATTGATTATTAGTTCAAATGTTTGTCTTTGGGAGTTAACTGTGAAAAGTAGTATTTGTTCTCCTATCTATTTCTAATCCTGGATTCGCATATGTAGTTCTCCAAACGCTTTCTCTCTACATTATATACTTTAAAGTAACTTACTTTTTTAATACTATAAAATGACATTAACTAATTTTATATCAGCACATATTCTATATCATCCATCTAACTGTATCTTTATATCAAGTGACTTCTGATAACATGATCCATACTCCTTTATTTTTTCATCCCTTTCAATGGGAGAAAGTTTCCGAAAAAACATTTCAATACAATATACCAGATGTAACATACCAGCAATTAATTTTAATGAAAGTATTACTTACAGGAATGAAGTATCAAATCTGTTAAGCAATTTAAATATAAATGTTACAGAAACACATTATTTTGATATATAGATGGGAAATTCATTCAATTTCTACTCTATAAAATGGCCAAATCCTTAAGAGTTTACTCTCAAATACTGGGATAATCAGTTAAATTTCACCGTTTGGTGCGCAACAACAGGTTGTGGTATATTTTAGAATGATCATTTATATTAATTATATCTTCACACCCATAAATAAGGTTTATTTAGATTCAACACTTAATTTATAATAAATTTAATATTGAATGAATTAGAATGTTCCTTACCTGGTGATAAATCATTGAATGAAATATATAATGATGTAGATTTAGCTAAATTTCAAATGCTGGTGATATAGGAACATTATATATACAAGAAGCTTTTATAGATAAATGATCGGTTAATTCTGTATAAGATAATTTTAATGGTTTACAAAGAATAAATCAGTCTATCAGAACATATTTAATTTGTGTTTTAGGTGCGCAAGTAGAGATGAGATCAGCAATTATTGGTAATACCAATACAGCTTTTGATGCACAAAAACATTTCAGAATATTATTCAATGATTCTATATGTAATAATAAAAACCAATCTATTCCTGAAACAATATATATCATGATAAAAAATAGCTATTTGGATAAATCACAAGACGAAATTATTGTATTGGACCCAATTTACTAATCATTCCTAATGATATGGTTTTGGATATAAACAATATAAATGGATATGAAAATAAAAAATCTTTTTGGAATTAATGACATAAATAAAAAAATTACAAACCTTCTAAATTAATGGATTATCAATTGCTAATTCATTTAAATCAACACCAGAAATGTTTAATCAGTGGCAAGAAATAAATGAATATTTTAAATATTATGAACGAACAAATGAAAACTAAAGAAATATGTAATTTAAATCAAGAACAATATTACGCAAAAGATATGAATTATGCATTATGGATTGATTTAATAACAACTGAAGACGAGTCATAACATGGTTCTGGTAAAAAAACACAAAATACAAAAGATTGAACTAATCGTAAAATGAGGTTTTTAGATCAGGCTAACGACGCACGAGTAATAAAGAAACAAAAATTCTAACATGAATAACAGCATTTTTATTTTTTTAAAACCTAATCTTTCAGTTGGATTTTCTTTTGCATTGTAAAAAACTCTTTTTTCATATAACAACAAAAACATGAATATTTGAATAAAAAAAACTTGAATATTTGAATAAAAAAACTTCATATTCTTTAAAAAGACACCAAATTATACATAAAAACAGTATCTTTATTAAAGATACGGTATTTTCATCCCATTTCACTTATTTCACGCCAAAACAGCAAAAAATTCTTAATTGGGATATATGTGTTTTCCTACTTGAAAATACTTCCAGTTTTCAAAATACAAAATCGGTTTTTTTTCATTAAAAAAACAGTATTTCCACGCCAATACGGTTCAAATTCCAATTTATATGCTGAAATGAGAATTAATCACTTATTCTGTATTTCTATTACTCGTACAAAAACTCGATATTGGATATATTTTGTTCATATAACTGTTTATTTATAAAATCTGAATTTTTTCCTTTCTTTAATGTATTCTAGAGATGCTTTACTTAACTTTTCAACAGTTAGATTATACCTTTTCTGTTCTATTAATGAACCATTTTTATCTAAAAGTTTAAATAGATATCCACAACCAGTAAAAGCTAAAGCATTAACAATAACACTTATCACTGCAGACGCCATTTATATAGATGAAAAATCACCTAAATATCTGTTGGTATATATTTTTGTTTTTTTAAATAAACGAATTATTCTAAAACAAGGTTACATAAAGAAATAGTTTTAAATTAATTCTTGAAATAAATGGAGATTATTTTAGAAATAGATGGAAAGTTAAAACCAAAGAAGATGATGAAATAGATATCGATTATTAATCAGATGAAGTATACAAATATTTAAAACATCTAGAAATTGTATGAAACAACATAATTTCTAACAATTAAATGAATAAAAAATTTTAGAATTCGGTTAAAATTAAAATTATAAACATTAGAATTCGGTTTATTTTCAATCTCAATTCATAGTTCAAAATAAGTATTTCATTTTCATGATTGTTGTAAAGTTAAATATAATGAATTGAGTTCAATTACATAATAGATACATGATAGAATAAACAATATCAAAAGATGTGAAAGATGTGATAAAGTTTATAAAACGAAAACTGGTTTAAAAATATATCATTATTCTCACGAATTAAATGATCTTTTCAATGAGTGGATAATTTGAAATAACTATATCTAAATAACATTCTTTATTCTAATTCATTCGACAAAAACATGTGAAAACCTACTTCTCAACACTATGTTATATTTGACATTTAAGAAAACTAATAAAAATAAATGATTACTTTTTATAATGTATGATTGCTCAATAACGAAGAAGATGAGATATCAAATAAAGATGAAGAAGGTATAAATGAATATTTAGATAATGATGATTTATCATCTGATGACGGTAATGTTTATACTTCTAAAGTCACTAAATATGTTATAGATGAAACAGATAAAAATACAGAATACAGCTGCAGAGTAGCGATAACGAGATTCTGCTGTAATGTAAAGGTTCAAAATTGTAATCCGGTTAGGGATACTGGTAACCATGTGGCCATATAAAAGTAATGAAATATACCATATGAAAGAAACTGTTACATGCATTGTATTTTAGTTGAATGAAATTAAAAGTATTACATATCTAAGAAAATGAAACTCTATACGTTTTATGTTTTTATGTACTCTTTCAAAAGAAATCTACGCTGAAAAAAGAAAAGTGAAAAACATCAGATCCAGCCCGGGACTGCGTCACGAATCTGCGGGACGCCGTACCTAAATGCCCCACGGAGGACTTGTTATGAATGATCGGGAGATATGCCGTTAAAACTTTGAATACCCAAGTTCAGGTATTGTGCTATTGTTGTCGTGTTCACAAGCGTGAGCGGTTAATCCCTATATTGTGTCAGAAATATACGAGGTTTTTGGACATTTCGACCCTGATGTAACCCTTACGGCTGCGATTATAAAAAAACCTTTCATTTCATCGATGCGTATCGATATGATTTAGGTATATGGGAATTTTCAAGTAAATCCGATAAGAAATGAAGGAGGACTATGACTTTTGGAGGTTTTCTGTTTGGAAAAACGCCAAAACAACGTTTTTGGACATTCCAGACCCCTCTGTAGCCCAAACGGTTGCTAGTATCAATCATTTCTTTGCTGTGACGATGAGTATCAATATGATTTAGGTTTATGTGAAGTTTTAAGGAAATTCGTTTAGAAATGAAGGAGGACTATGACTTTTAGAGGTTTTCTGTTCGCAAACACGCCAAAACAACGTTTTTGGACATTCCAGACCCCTCTGTAGCCCAAACGGTTGCTAGTATCAAAAGTTCCTTGGCTGTGACGATGAGTGTCAATATGATTTAGGTTTATGTGAAGTTTTAAGGAAATTTGTTAAGAAATGAAGGAGGACTATGAACTTTAGAGGTTTTCTGTTCGCAAACACGCCAAAAACGACGTTTTTGGACATTTCAGATCCCTCTGTAGACCAAACGGCTGCGAGTATCAAAAGTTCCTTGGCTGTGACGATGAGTATCAATATGATTTAGGTATATGCGAAGTTTCGAGTAAATTCGTTTAGAAATGAAGGAGGACAATGACTTTTAGAGGTTTTTCTGTTTGAAAGCCCGTAGAATATAAAACCCGACAATAATGATAGAGTTTCCACCGAAAGGCAGAAACTCTAATAAAGGTAATAATTTTAAAGAAGTAAACATAAAAAATATGATATGTCTCATGATAATGGAGATGATAATATTGAAATTATAGAAAAAAGATTTTAAATAATTATTTACTCTGAATTATAATTCTTTTAAATGTTTAGCATTAGTATGTTAGGCTTATACTATTCTCAAGAAGTTACATTTGAAATGAAGAAACAAGGGAATGAAGAATGTATAAATTATTGTTTAATAGCACATATAAATAATGTACAATTAAAACATAACATTTCTATATTAAGTAGTAAATTATATTCATATTAAATGTGATCTAATATCATTACCATTACAAAAAAATCGCTGAAGTCTATGACTGATTTTCTAGGTTGTACTAATACATTTTTAAAGATTGGCTTCATCATCAATTTGATGACAATATTAATGAAAATAATTATGCGATTGATTGGCATATAGATCATGTTGTAGCTTGTTTCAATGTTTGATCATAGTGATATTAATGCCGATAAAGATTGTTGATGTTGGAAACATCAAACACAAATAAGACAATCTATCTTAAAGTAATAAAATTGATTTTGATTTATATTCAAAACAGCTAGAGAAGGGTTATTTATTTACAGAATTATATGTACAAACTAAATTATATAGATAAGATGAGGAATAAGTTGTTATATCTCAAAAAAATTAATTCTATATCATGACAACCATTATCATCTTTTCCATTATCTTAAACATATACCATTTAAATCAATAAAGTGTTCATCAGTTAAAGGGATACTGAACACTTTTTTGTAATTCATGATTTTTTGCTCCCATATTTTAGCAAAATATGTATAATTTATATATCTGTAACTGAAATTGGTGTCAACTATGGTATTTTTGGGGAAAAGATGTTTTTGTATCAACTCACGGAGATTTGTTTACATTTTGAACAACGAACACGTGCTCCTGGCT
>JAYMFW010169032.1:0-16748 GCA_036785005.1 Tubulanus punctatus
TTCGTGTTTAATGAATTGATATCTGGTGACGGTGAAACCATGATTGCTTTCACCAATAACGTTCGTATCTATAAAAAGTATCCCCTAACATAATTATCATTGGAAATATTGCTCTTGACTTGATTGTTCTTCAGTTGGGTGTGAATATTTATGTTCTTTTCGACAATCACTAAATCATAGAAAAGCTCACGGTTATATGCCGGAGTTCTTTGTGGGCTTATCGTATTAAGTATCAGTACAGCCGATACAAAAGATGAAGATTGAGTTTGAATGGATTCAATGATATTAATCTGGATGACTCCGGCAATTTGCAACGTTAGTTACATGTTTATTGTTATAATGATTTCATCTTTATTCTTTCTCGCAAAAACAGAAAAGTCTTACATGAGAATATGGACTTAATTGTTTGTTTTCATAGAGAGAGTTCCATAGAAATCGACGAGATGTTAAAAGCATCTTTTCTCCAAACTTCTTTTTAGCATATATGTTTATACATACCGTTGCTCTATCGTTTCGTTCGTTTTCATATTTCCTTTTCTCCGCTGCGGTAATATCTTTTGGTTTCTGAAAATCAACCCAACATGTGAATAAATGCACATAAAAATGAATAAGAGCTGATTAATATCGATGGTTGCAAATATCTTACTCTTGGTTTAACGTATTTTGACGAAGGACCATAACCAGTGGCAGTAGTCGAACTTACTACAGATTCTCGATACACTTATTAGAAAAAAAAAAACATTAGAAGTCATTTTGATGTTCCCAAACTGTACAGTGATGTTATAGATTCAGCTCTGTTAAAGTGTTCTGCAATCGTTAGATCATTTTGGGTTGTTTTAGACATGACGCATTAAAGGTGCGCGCCCGCAACGCATCGCTATAGGCATCGCGAATACTATGCGCCGAGTGTTAGTATTTGAATTAAGTCATCTTTCGAAAGTTATAGAAATAATCGTTTGTAGAAATTTAATTTATAGGAAAAACCAACAAAGGCCGTCTAACAAATTCACTGATCAGAAAATTCAAAGGACTCTAAAACATTAATTGTGTATGCATGTGCGTTAAACCAAATACGATCGAAACTCTACTAAAACTTAAAGACTTAAGTGTCACTAGCCCAGTCACGTGTCAAATTAATCATTCACAAATGTTCGTAAACCGAATGTAGCTAATAAACATTCATCACAATCACAAAGTGTTACAGAATTTGGTTTCATATCGCAACTGAATATTCAAGCGGTTCAACGAATCAATAAAAACCATTTGTCCCTGGATGCGACTAAATCGACGTGTGTATGCTGTTTCCAGTGTAATATGGAGAAAGCATACCAAAAAAAACTGAATGACAAGTTGATGCGCAGAGCTAGTGGACACTAGGGAGAAGATCAGAAAATATGGAAGGAAATTGTCATTTTGAAAGCTACAATCTACATTAAAACACTGGATGACAAGAGATGCATCCAATGATCACACAAGAAGGAAATTTGAAGAGGTAAATTGTAAAAAATGTGTATGTCGCGCACTATTGAAGCCGAAAACTCGCTGGTTTTGAGTAATATAGAAGCAGCGCTCATACTGTTAAGTGCATGATTTTCAGATTTGTGCAGAAGTCGAAGCGCTTGTAAGCTGCGCAAAATAAACTAAAATATAATCAACATAGATGGCGTTTACCTTCTTAAATTCGCGCAATATTAGCGCCAATTGCACCGCGCGCATGCGCAGAATATACCATGCTTCTTGCTACATAACACTGAACTTACATGATTAAATCATGAATATGATCAAAATAATTTCAATTCACTTTATCCAATTAATTTATATACTAGATAGATTATTATCTATTATGCATTTGGTAAAATTTTCATCTGGAAACGCCTTTTTCAAATAAATAAAAAGAAAGCATGCGAAGTGCATGTGTGCAGGCACCTGTACGGCTCGCCTTACTGAGCGAATTGAGACCCGAAGCCCATGCCTGGGTTGTTGTCGTGATAACATCAGCGTCTCCCTTAGCCATGGCCTGTTGTATTTGATTCCTTTTATCATTTTTTATCGAATTTACTAACTCCTCCATTTTCGAATTTTCCAGTGGATTGACCTATAATACAAAAAGCGAGAATTTCTAAATGGAATATATATCTTGAGTCATTAAGAATCAGCACGAAACTGTTAAAGATACTTACAATCGCTTGACCTAAGTATACCTCATTGTATGTACCCATATAGTCAGTTACTCGAACATACATTTCCATTTTATACCCATCATAATCCGCTCCTATTGGCAAATCCATTTTCTCAGTAGCTTCACTCATATAGCGAATCTGCTGCTCAATCATATCGTTTTTCCATTTACCTATAGTTAGCAAATTCCAAACCTGAATCCATTTGATTCAAACAAGCATTCAAATTTCTCTTAAACGTGGAGTAAAAATAGCCCTGAGCCAGAACAGAGAACTGGACATTTCCCTTACCAGAGCCACGAAATCGGAAATTGTACACTAGAAACTAATTCACGGATCCAGATCCGTAGGAATATTAAGATAACTCCCATCAGTGTAATAGAAGTAATTACGTTTCTTAGATATTATACTTCAACTCACCAAATACGTGATAATATTCAACCCCATCCTCGTCGTGCCAATCACTACAGTTCACTACAAATTTCTGTTCATAAACATATCCAACTTTCGGATACAGTTCACATTTACCGCCGTGTGGAGGTTGGTTAAGATCGAATACCATAGTGGCGAATCCTTTAGCGTATCCCGGGTGCTCGACACTAAATTCAGCTCTCATTCGGTGAGATCTCTTAAAATCAGCAAATACTTGTTTAAGGATGGAAACTTCAGTTGATGTTTGACCTGGAATAGTGCGAATAGAAAACATGAATATTAATTATGAATGGATTGTAATATGAACTTTCATGGAAGCACCGTTGTTACAGCAATTCTATACGTATGGAAAAAAACAGCTTCTGCAAAGTTAGTCACAGCTTACTAATTCTCTTATTAAATAAAATGTGGTCAATACAATCAATACAAAAATCTAACAAAACCAACGATGCTTATCGTAGTTATTACATTTTAAGTGATTCCTAAAAACAAATACTTTTGAACAACTTGCCCATCAGCTCAAACAGATATGTGATTTTAGAATTTATTGCTTTGATCAACAAACCTTTATTTATGAAAATGTATGTAGCGTATATTGTTAATTTTTAGAAGCAACGTTTTAAGTGTCGTAATATATTTTCTTATATTTACCATTTATTTTGTAGACATTTCATATTTTTATACCTGTAAAAGAGTTTACTACGACAATGGGTTTTTGTGGGTTTGGGATTCAACAAGACAACATTTGGTGTAAAAATTGTAAAAAATTATTTTTAGGCAAGCAAAGGGAATTGGTATGTCGTTAAAATCTTGACTTTTTTTCTTATATTTTACTTTTGAATCGCGTCGAGAAACTTCAAACCATTATCAAAAATGTTTTGTAGATCTTATCGCCAAACAGATAATTTTTTTTCTAGGAATGAAATTTTTAGATGAAGATTTTTTAGTGAAAATCTTTTAAATATGATAATCAAAACTGAAAATTGTATTCTCTTTATTTTGAATAGGACACATTTATTAGCTTACATTGCTGAATGAAGAGTGAAAAAGGGCAAATGGGACCGGGATAACATTGAATTATAATCTAAATAAATTAAGGTTTTTGCCACCTTTACCAGCAATACGTTACCAAGTATTAATTGTATTGTGTCATTTAAACTAATTGTAAAATGTGAATGTTTCGCTCATTTTTGTACCAAACGATGAATTAAAATCTAATTTTTATAATCATATTATTTTAGAATTATGCTTAAATTGAAGTTGAGCTCTTGTTTATATTGCTGATTAAGTGACCGTTCTATAAACCTGTACTGGATATCTTACCAGTTACACCTGTTGGAAACAGCAAAAATCATGAGATGAAATTAGACTGATTTTTATAGACAAAAGAGGAGTTTATAGTTTAGATTGGCAAGTATGATATGAATTAAAAGGTAACGTATATGCAAATCGACAAAATTAATGTTAGGTTTTATTTTTACATAAAATATCAATCAGATAGTATTTGAATCATATGAAAGTTAATTTTTGAACGCTTTATTGATAGATCTTTCGAAGAAAAGACAATCAGTGTCTTTCGGATCCGTGTCGCATGCAGCGTATCCATCCATTTTAATATCAACGTTTTTGACGTGCACATGCGTACACAGATATACCAAAAGGCTAGGCCATGATTAGTTTGTATTAATTCTAAGTATAAGCATTTAGATATTAAACTGAGCACTTACCCATTATGTAGTCGGAACTGTTTGTTACAGAAATCCAGGTGTCATTTTCAAAACGTGACAATGTCCACATGTATCTCGTGTTTGTATTTCCATCGTTACATCCCTTATTGCAACTTGCTTTCAAGGCGAGATCAAAAACTGGATTGATCAATTTGCTCTGCTTTCCTTGACGGCAATTATTTTCACTCAACATGCATCTATTGAAAAAAATGGTCGAAATAGATAAAATCTAGAAATAATACACATTTACTGAAACTAGTCTATAGGCATTGGCATGGCATACATGGTGCTTAGTATCACTTTTGAATTAACATTTTTACATCTGAAGCGATATTCATAGTACACAATAACAAGGATGTTCCTTACTTGATCAGAACTTCTGGAGGGTTACCCTGGATAACTTTGACCTTAATCGCTGTCGCACGACTTCGTGTTTGTCCTATACCATCCCGTTTCTGTACCTGACAGGATATTTCATACGTGTGGTTCACTACCATATTTAGAGTCGTGAAATTCAGAGTACCTGTATTAGAAAGCAAGAAGACTAATGATGGCCTTAAACATAGGACTTTGCCATAAAATAGGAGTAATTGCCATAAAACAATCGTCATTTTTCATGGAGAACATCGTCGAATCTTTCCTTTTTTATGGCCTTATAAAGATTAGGTATAGCATAGCTGTACCACTTCTAAGCGCGTATCATTTTGAAATGACAGTTTCTATAGTATCCATAGGGATAAGGATCTACGGGGAGTGGATTGTTTTATAGCTATTTTGAATATGACTTTTCTTGCCGAAAATATACCGAGTGCTATATACCGATTTACGTTCTACCTTTTTTAGTCAACGTTTTATTATCGAAAAGGAGAAACATGATTTAAGTTGAACGTAAACCTGGACAATAGGATATTGTGGTGTCGGTGTGCGGGCAATTTGTGGCCGTGCGTGTAGAAAGCGGTTCGTGTGCGACTTCGGAATTCAAATGTACAGTAGCAAGGTAAGATTTTACTTTTATAACTGAATCGTTTAATTCTATACTCTTTTATTCATACAATAATGTCAGAGTGCTATTTTTGATGTCCCCACCTGCATTAGTATCAATCAGTCCAGGACCCTGTCTGAAGCAACCACCTTGATTACCAGCGGGTACGGAATTAGTCTTGAACTGGTTCAGCGTGTATGGTGACGATTTATGAGTAGAGTTTGGACTCTCAACCCATAGTGGTGTAACATCTCGGCAATACCAAATAAAATTTGTAAAACCCTAGAAAGAGTAAACCAACATGTAGGTACTGCTTATGAGTCTAGGACAATTCCCCCCCCATTTGTATATCATTTATAATCTGAGATTTAAGGAATAAACTAACCCTAACACTCACCCTCACCCTAACCCTAACCCTTAATATGATATAAATTAATACGGGGGAAATGTCCGGGGGGAATTGTCCTAGGTGGGAATTGTCCGGGGGGGGGGGAGTCCTGTTCCCACTGCTTATATTCATCGATTCGTTTAAATAATCGAAAATAAGCCGATATATATTTCCATTTGATAACAATTTAACCACAAATATATTTCGTTGTAAAACAAATTCGTGTCGTTAAAATTTACGCGTAGAATTAGAAAAATGCAATTCCTAAAACTGGAATGCTGAATATGAATTAGGCACTATAAGTCCGTGTCCGTTATCTTACGTCATACCCTTATTCTCAACCACGGAGTTCACATACAAAGGGATAGCCGGCTTACCCATAGTCTAGTAGCTAGTCTCCGAGTCGTCGAGGCACGACTCGGAGACTAGCTACTAGACTAGCTTACCCATGAAACGTAATTGCGTGAAAATCGATTATCAGAGAATGGAAGATTAGTGATGTCCGTAAGTTAACGTTATTCTTTATTTCTCGATGACATGCCGCAGAAACACGCATCACGCTTCACGGGTGAATGGATAGCCATAATGAAAAAAAACAAGCTTACTTGATTTATTTCATTCGGATTCATGTCGGGATCTTTCGAGTAACTTTCCGGTGATAACACGACCATCTGTTCGGTACCGCGCACTATTTCACTCATTCCTCCATTCACCATCCGGGCTATCAGCTGTGATCGATCTATCTGCACATACGTCGATTCCGTTCGTTCAAATATATCGTTGTGCTTCGAGAAATTCATTCTAACCTTGAACTCTAGCCGGTAAAGACCGACGTCTAGCGACCGCGGTTTGATAACGAATTTGGTGGTGCCGTTACCAGATTCTGCCGTATTAAACTTATCCGTATTTATCTCTTGGATGTCCGAACCGTTGAAACGATCAATCAGGTATAAACTCCACGTTTTCAAATTCTCAATAGTTGGGCCACATTCTAGTTCATCGATTCTGGCAGTTATGATTTTCTGTTGTCCTCTCTCGACGGTGTTTGGCCGGTAAAACTCTTGGGTATGATTATAAAATGTTACGATCGGTAGTATACAATTCAAACTCGATACGGTAAATTTAAGCGACTTTTCCACCGTACCTATGTAATTAATTCCGAATATTTTTACCGTGTATTGTTTGTCCTGTTTGTAAACGTGACTAATTGCAAGATTTTTCGACAAAGTTCCCTTATACACGCACGTGTTTGCTGTAAAATGTGATTTTCCATCGGTTTCGTATTGTACGCAATCTGTCTTGTTACCGAATGATTCTATAGGGTCGGTACTATCTCCACCGTAATCGACAAACACGCACGCGTTTGTACCGACAGTCACGAAGTCAACGCTGAATGCTTTGTTTTCTCCGGCCTTGGTAGTATGTTTGAAGTCGTTGATTCTCTGTATGACTATACTGTCACCGACGTAGATTTTTGTCGTGTTCGATACGCTACTTAATGGATTCGAGACAGTAATATTCACATTCCATGCACCAGGCTGACAAATTCGTGAGAAACATTGAATTATTACATGGAAGATAAATATTGAAAATATGAAAATGATAAAAACAACTGTGTAGAGTCAGTCATTGATTCAATAACCCAACTTACAGTCGATTGGGAACCGAATTGTGACTACAATTTGTATCTTGATTCTAAAATTGAGCCTATATTTAGTTGCTATCGATGATAAAAACATTCTGGATTTAGATAAAAAGCTTACCTTGAATTTACATCTTAGCGGATTGTCAGATTCATCACATAGTTGATATCCCCCACCAACGGAGTTCGCTTCCAATATATACGACACCGGTGTACCTGAAATAAGGTTTTGATAACAATTATCTAGCCATTGACCGAAAGCATGGTCGAAAAAAATCATATAGAAAGTTCAATATTTCTCTATATTTCTTGGCCGCATGCTCGAGTGCGGATATGGTCAGGACAACATGTGTGATCATCAGCTATGAACAAATGACTCGCCCATCTGATTCTGTCCGCTGAATATTGACTATTTGAAAATATCCAACCTGTGGATATGCTTTTCAATGAAATTCCTGGGATTTTCAATGGGATTTATCAGTTATTCCAGAATTCGACGTTTCCTACGAAATGCTATGTGTACTTTTTCTTATGTTTACTGTATTGCATGGACGGACAGCTAGTAGTCTTAGGCCTTGGAGAAAAGCATCGTATTGGGAGCGTCATGTTCTGCAAGTTATATTTTACTGCGCTGTATCATTAGACAGTCCAAGCACGGGATAACATCCTGCCAATCTACCGTACAGCCGTATGCAACTCGACCGATATGGAACCTGGCGACTACGACTATGATTCAATCGTACCTTTAGTGACGGTTATAAAGAAATGAATATCTCGATTGCTGGGAAACTCGTTAGAATCATTGCCCCGACCCAGTTGAAATGGGCCATCTATAGGAATGATACTCCTCCATTTTGGGACGAATACTACGTCTTTCAATTCAGCAAATGTGCCAGCCTAAAATGCATAAAAAATCCACATGTTTGTTGAAAAACCAAATGCTCTTTAACATGTATAGTACAGATGCACGAAATTCGCTCATCAATCGTGGTGCCTGTTCACTCATTAACACCCATATAAAGCTGCAGTGGTTCAGAGATAGATAACCTTACTATACTTCAATTTCAAACATACAACTTGGATAAAACTTTGAAATATACTCACATCAACTAGGAAGTCTATTGATGAAACCTTATTATATAGTTTTACAGTTGCATTACGTGCTTTGCCTTCTGTATACGTTTTCTGGTAGGTCTGTGTCGTGACACTAGCGCTGATGGGACTAGATACATTTAGTGGCGGTGACCCGTCGCCGTAGTCAATGAAGAAGTATGGATCAGTTGGATAGTTAGCCGGTAGAGGCGAACACCAAGATGGACAGCTCAATGTGAAACTTACGATACCTGAAAATTAGATCAATAGAAAATCAATTGATAGATGAGAAATGGAAGAGACTTCAAAATGATGAAAAAGTGAACTGATGAACAATTATCAAGTATACAAATACTGATATTCGGTAAATGAGGCCGTGCTTCATTTTTACATGAATAAAGAAAAACGAACAACCATGAGAAAGCCACTTTGTTCAAAGATCTTTTTTTAGAAGAAGATGGATGAGAAGCTTTCCATTTGTCCGATTAATATCCACGTCGCTTATTCAGACACCTCAAGCTTCGTGGAAAAATCGATAGCGAATTTAATGGAGACAACTTACCTGGAGGTAACATTATCGGAGCATTCGAAACCAACTGGAATTTACCCTGCGGAATCGGATGTTGTACATGCATTAAATGTATAACGTTAAACGAGCCTAAATCGTTAGTGGCTGTTACTGTTATAGTCTTGATCCCCAGATTGGCGAAGGCATAGTTCTCAGTGACCATTTGTGTATCGATACCTATCAACATGAACATCGATGAAAATAAGAATGGTAGTTCGGGTACGTTCTGATATGCTGTAATAGATGCTGCCGCAATTCACCAAGGAAATTATAGATTTTTGTGAAGTGTTAATTGAAAGATTTGCGACCGATGCTGATACAAAGATATTGCTCTTTGTTTACATTGATTTCATATGTTAGTACAGTAGAGTACGCATAAGTCGGATCACTTGGGACCTTTGAATTTTATCCGACTTCCGCATTGATTTTTGCATTAGAAAATACAATTGGGACTTAGATTCTTGTCCGACTGAAGCGTAAATCCGGCTCATACAGATCCGACTTATGCGACGTACTCTACTGTACTAGTAAATTGGCTTTGTTACGTTTGGCTTGGGTTGGGACTTTTGTAACCAAATAACCGATAATGGTAATTTTAAAAATCCTTGGAAAAAGGAAGAATGTAATATAATTTCTCACTTAGTCTTTCAATTATCATAATGGCAAAATACATGATAATTTTCTTACTGTGTTTTAGCTGGGTTCTTGTAGCTTCGCCGTTTAGGTTCCAAGTTACGGTGACGGCTGACCCAGTGAGCATCTTAACCCTGGCTTGAAAGTTTTCATTCGGTTTTGTATGAGGAGGAACGCATTCTAACGTCAGTCCAGTGATGGGTGTCATTACGGTAACTTCCAGTTTAAGTTCCATCGAACTGATCATATTTGAAACGTTTGCAGTAATCTGGAACTTCGTGTCCTTGTTATAAACGTGAGAATACGTCTTCGTCACGTCGAATCCTACCGGTACCAGCGGCGACCCATCGCCGTAGTCAAAGACGACCAATGCCCCAGCTGGTGGGTACTGCGCTGTCGACTTAAACGTGATATCAACTCGACCAGGAGGTAAAGCGACCGGAGTGTTTGACGACATGTTCAGCTTTTCGATACGATTAAAAACAGTGACGTTCAGCAGAAACAGATAGTTCCCATCTCCATTATGAATCCTACATTCTATTTGATATGCATTAGGTATAGTATAGGTGTGTACATCTTTATACGGCGTACCAGGCCAGTCCTTGTCAATTGCCATCTTGTATTGCGGTGGCGTCGATCCGTCTTTATAATTTATATCGACAGTGACGCCTGATCCTTCAGAAACATTTGCTTCAATTTCAATCGTATCGTCTTTCGTGATCCGCGTAGCATTTACTGTACATGTTGGATTTTTAATTTTAGCTACTACCTTGAAATCTATCGACTTTTTTGACTCGCTAACCAGATTTGTACCGATTAAAGTGAGGTTATATATTCCGACAGATAACCGTGTCATCGGTGGTGAAACTCCAGTTTTTGTGAAGTCACTCAGTGTCAACCCACCGACGGAACTACCGCGAAACATCAATGTCCATGTGATATTCGAACCAGTAGGAACGCTCCATTTTATTGTGAATGGTGTATTCTTTTCGGCTCCGGTCTTGTCGAAGGTAATGTTGCCGATTTTTTCTTGCGCGGCGATTTTGTAAGTCGTCGTATCTTGACTAACGTTGTTCTTGCATGACACAGTAACGGTGAACAACCACGGCTTCGTGTATGTGTGACTGTATTCGCTGCCGTTAGGTGGCGTTGTTATATAATCAGTTTTCCGATTTTGCCCGTCACCCATTGTCCAGTTACAATTATAGTGGGAACCACTCGACATGTTGAAGTAGATCTTCACTGGTTCATTTACCACCGCCATTGGACTGGTAAGTTGGATGTTTTTGATACGGCTCTCTACCGTTACCATTGTCCAATTTGTTTTCTCTGTGATCTTATTAAACGCCTTCAATGTGACGTTAAACGTTCCACTCTTGGTCCATTTGTTAGTGATAGGCAGTGTTGAAGTCGTCAGATTTGTTCCGTCACCGAATTCCCAGTAATATGTCACATTAGCTCCTGTAAAGATTAAATACTTTCACGTGAGCTTACTAAGTTCATGAATTTCAAACTTTTTTGTTTGATGATATTTCATAACTAAAATTTAACAATCATAATGAATATCCTACTAAGATATTTCGCTGGATTTTCTTGCCATTTTTGGCAACAAACTTTTTACAGTTTTAAAGGGACATTGTAGTAATACGAAATACAATACTTCATGAAATATCATAATTTAATTAAACATTCCCTAGTTTAATAGACCACTTCACTTAACATTCAATTTATCTAATTTGTTTTACTTTCACTTTTATTTACTTCCATTCAAATTTAAGGGTATTTGTGAATTGTTGTGGGGTTTACAGGTCCATAGCCAGAAAAAATTCCACTTTTTAGGGCAGGAATATTTTTGTCGTGTCTATATATTCAACTTGTCCACAACACTGTACCAATACTTGAGATCTTCGATACAAAAAAAAATCATTCATGAGAATCTCAAATCTGATTAAAAGCAATATAACGTTTATGATAATGTGTATAGGAGTGCATGTTTAAGCCTCTCTGAACGCAATATACAAATCATTTTTTGCAGACTCCCGCGAGAAACTTCGTGTATTCGGCACTCGTTTCGACTGCTTTGACGACGTGACTATGTCTACATCTCTTGATATCATACCATTTGCGAAAGGAAGTGCCTAGTTACGGGTCTGCTCAATTAATTTGATAACGTACCTGTGTGTGGAAGAAGATTGATAGTGAAATCTTCATCAGCGGCAGCAAATGATGGAATTTCGCTAAAATCAGCAGCACAAATGATAGTTATGTTAATTCCTGTCTGAGCTGAGACGATAACTGTCGATTCCGTTCTTCCAGTAACGAATTCATTCGATATTACCGCTTTAACGTTATAATCACCAGTTTTATTATAAATATGTGGCAGATCAACAATAACCGGCTTAGAGGCGACCACGCGTACAAGATACCGGACATTTTGTGTGGTAACACCAGCATTAGTGATGGCGTCTCCTTTAGATATAGATGTTTTCGAAGATAACTGGAAGTCAGGAGTTTCACCCGTTTTCAGCACCCTGTTGGCGATAGCTCCAACGACATTGACCCAACCGATAATATCTCCTTCCGTTACGTTGATCGACGCATCAGTGACTTTTATTTTGAAAATATTATATCCTTGAACGAGCGTTTTTGAGAATACACCGATTACTTTATAGTTTATCAGAGATGGGGCCGTTTGCGGGTAACGGGATGTAATCGCTGGACACGAATTTAGGTTGGCTTTAGGGACGCAGACATCTTTCATACCACAGAATACATCAGCTGTCGAGCACTGCCTTTCATCGGCGTAGTCCGAACTACAACTGGCCGAACACTTGTTTGTCGAGATGCAGTAAACTTGACCAGCGCAGTTCGGGGTCATTATCTGAAACAGAAATCACTTACGTCATTCGGTATGAGTGAGACAATTATTGACAAAGAGAATAAAAGATGCTATGTTTAGTCCAAATTCAGGGGCGGATCCAGGATTTCTTTGGGGGAGGTGCTCGACAGAAAAATTAGCGAAATTTTTTTTAATTTGATGCCCTGAGATGCATTTCCCCCTATTTTAACCTATCTTACACTCAAAAAAGATAAAATATATGCCTATAAAAATATATTTTAAGGCAGCAGATCGAAAAGGTTGCTTAAGAAAATTTCAGCTAGACATTTAGGGGGGTGCTCGAGTACCCAAAGCACCCCCCCCCCTGGATCCGCGCCTGAAATTTAAAAGCTGAAGAATTTTGATTACTCGTCCTCGCGATATTGGCCATTACGAATACAAAACGTTTGCTACTAAAAGCAAAGGTTTATAGTTCTGTTTGTTGGTTGTAGGTGTTTGGTGGTTGACTTATATTTATTTTAGTAGGAGATTAATAAATGAATTCATAGATAGTTGTTACGGAGCGTTCAAAATTGCTAGATTTTCTTATCCCCCATGTCGACCTTTTACCTGAATGATTGGACCCCTCCCCTGTTGCTTACGTCCAATTAATATCAATCCCCTTCAAACTGAGAAGCACTTAAGTAATGGTCTGGCTTAAGTTTGATGTATGATCGTAAATCAAGTACATCAGATTATTTCATCCTCCTCCCACCAAGTCGGTTATTTCTACACCCCTACTACCTTTGACCAAAAAACATTATAGGATATTGGTCTTCACATTTTCACCTCATATTGTTCGGCAGTCGATATCACAATTAATATAAGAGATCTTTCGAGCATTTAAATAAAGAATGAGATTATAAAGTTCCGTTTCCCCATTCTAACAAACAATATATCCGTGTTAACATCTAGATCAAGTTTAAACTGAATCCAAAATTCAGTATGAAAATGTCAACTAGCGGTACAAAATAGCTCGGTCGTGATGATTTAGATAAAAATGTTGTGGGAGTTGATACTTACTACTAATGAAACACCACCAGCAGTTTCAGCGAACGCTTCCAATTGTATGACAGTACCAGAGTTGGGAAATTCAGCAGCGGGCATGATGTGTAAACCGGCCGAACTGGCGCCATTATTACCGTGGGTTCCTTGCTGTGGTACAGGTGGTCCAGCGATTGCCCAATTTGGATCTGGAAAAATGTCGATAACCAGTTACCTTTGACGAACTGATAATTGTAATGGTAACTTCCTATAACGGGCCAGACAAATCATATACAATAAAAGAATACATTTCGCGCTAATACTAATTGCAAGGTCTGATTCGATTAGTTGCGTTTGTTTCGATCAGATTATATCATGCTCTACCTATTCCGGAATACAGTAATCCGATGTGTCGGTAAAGAAATGCTATTATAGAATTGATGAATTCTGAAACCAGAATTAGCATAATCGAAAAAGGGCCTAAATAAAGTTAGATACAGAACAGTCATGTGGCCCTTTGCGTCGTCTGCAAACATTTAAACCACCTGGTAATTCCTGCAAATGAAAGCTGAAAAATATTTTCAAAAGGCGTTGACAAGATTTTCGATCGATTTTCTATGTGCATATCGAAACCTATGCGGACATTATTTTCTTTAGGTTAATGGCTTACTTGGGGATGTCATGACAAGTGTCGTTACGATGTGACTTCGTTACTTAGTAACACTGCCGTTTACCGGTAGCAACAGCCTATTTACATTAACGATTTTCGTCATAATTCAACGCACGAAAGAATAATTTCCATGTAAAGGCAATCGATGCGTTTTCATCATGCTTGTCTATTTTCATGCCGACTCGAGGGAACTATTCTAATCGCTATTATGAATTTTTCCAGAGATAATTATCGTATTCATTTGAAAAATACGCAAAAATCAAACATATATTTAAAGATAAAAAAACTACGAATTCTTTGTATACATATCTTTGTCACAGATCTAAATGAGGTCGTTGTGGCTAACTAAAATTTTCGAGGTTTGGAAATCAAATCACTTAGGTTTTATGTGTTCTACTTCAAATATCATTTAAATATATTATATATCTCTTGAAGTTACATCTCAAAAACTAATTTGTATACCATTTTGCTGACACAGAGCTGAAAAACGAGGCTTGAAATCTTTCAGGCCTAATGATCAAAATAAAAAATCTTTTACCTGCGATTGGAAAAGTCTCATTATCTCCGTCATCAAAGTTGATGTTAGCGTTCATATAGCTACCGTAAAATATAGTAACATTACACAGAAATTTGTCATGTACCGCTACTGCCTCTGGGCATCGCAGTTCCATGTTGCCAACTTGTGCATGGGCCAGTACCTTTACTGTGGCGGACTTCTCCTGCAAAATCAAAAAATGCAAATATTAAGCAAATCTTGTATTTGCCGGGACAGTATCACAGCAGAAATTTTTAAGATTTTGTTGCTTTTTGTAGACGGCTAGGTCTTGTTTCATGGGCCTAAATCTGAGACAAGGAATACAGGTTAGCTGGACAGTTCAATAACGTTGATCTAAAAACATATTCTCTGAATATCCTGTAATATTGAAAACAGAACAGTCATTATTTCATTAGTTGGTTTGACGAAATGCATAAATATTTGATGATCCATGGAATATTTTCGTTGAATGATATTTTTAAAATGAACACTAAATTTTCGTTTGTTATCGATTAGATTTTCATAAATTTTTGTTACATTTTGAGCTATCATTATGTCAACTTACTGTACTACTGGAAATGAATTGTTTTATATTGGTTTATTGCCTTGGTAAACATATACAATAGTTTTTACAAGGCCGCGACTAATGCAAATTTAAGGTGCACTCACACTCGTGCAAACTATAAATCAATCGATTGCAATTATTTCTTTCTCACAATGTAGATTCTACTCCAATTGTCATGAATTCTACGACCGTTTGACACAAATTTCATGTTCAGCATCATTTACGATAATTCCCGAATGGAGAAAACATTTCGGTAGTGTTCTCAAATATACTAGCCGAAATACTCATCACAACGACGTTAAAATATTTATTTGGAATTTTTCTAATTTTCCAGACATGAGACCGACTGTATTGTCATTTATCCGGTCAAAACCAACTCGTTCTCAAAATTGTCTGATAGGTTCGTTGCAAGACAATCGGGTTGAGGTCCAAAAACAATATTATCTCACACAGGCCTTAAAAATTACTGCCATGGTCTACCCGATACACTTTCAAATATATGTACTGTCGGACCTGATCGGACTGATAATTACCTTTGTGAGTCCATCTCCCGCAAACACACTGACGAAGTATTCGCCCGGTACACTGAACGTGTATGTGCCCATGTCGGTAGTATTTGGTGCCGTATTTCCCGCACCATCGTCGTAGTTGAAATGGTAAGAGACGTCGATACCTTTCTGAACGCTGTACGCGAACGTTGTCGCACTATCTAGTGCTGATTTAATCAACTGGATTCCAACCGGAGAATACGACAGTTCCAAACCCTCAATCGGAACACCTCCGCTATATACATCTACATGGGTCTCGCTACCGCATGTTACACTTGGTAGACCTCCACAAGGGGTAGTACATTTTGAAGGTTCATCTGTGAGACCGGACGGGTTTGTACTGCCACATAGACAGTACCCAGCCTTCAACGCGGCGTATTTAAACCCGGTCGACGTGACTGCGCACAGACCCTGACAGATCTCCGGCGTCAGAGATGAAACGTTATAATTTCCAGGCGATGTTGAGTAAAGTGGTGTATCTGACATGTCCTTATAACAACCTAGCTTGGCTCCTGTAAAATATAAAAAACAGTGTTTAGGGCAGCCAAATGAAGAGATACGTAATCTGGTTGCATATGTAGTTAACGAGTGGAAGCTTCATGTTGTCTCTATTCTTTTATGGGTCCGAACTATCACCTTCACCTTGATGATATGACCAATCATTTGGCAAATATTATTTGGGTTAATTGATAAGGTAAGTAAGGACATATATTTACATCATTGGTTTCGCGTGGTGTTTTTAAAAGTGATGCGTATAAATTGATGCAGAATGGTCCAAAAAATCAAGATATAACTGAAGACTATATACGTGGTGCTATTTTTACGATTGAACTTGAATACCAGGGCCAGTTTTAAGCCCGGCGCACACTAGAGCTATCAGCTGAGGTAAATTTCATTCGAGGCCGTTTGCTCAGCTGATAGCTCTAG
>JAYMFW010169143.1:0-16722 GCA_036785005.1 Tubulanus punctatus
GCTTCAAATCTCGAGGAATTATATTCGCTGAAAAAAAAATGTGGATACAAAACCGCGGTTCGGACCTCTCTGGCTACACTGTAAAAAATTTATTCCGTGTAAAAACGGAAAAGTTCCGGCAGCAGATGAACACGGAAACCTTCCGGGTAGGTTGCCGTATTTCATTCAACCGTTTTTCCAGGTTTGTCCATGTTAAAATCGCGCCGTTTAAAAACGGCAATCTACCGTTTTAAAACGGAAGATATGATCCTTAAAATACGGAAACCTTCCGGTATTAAACGGAATTTAATCCTTGAAAAAAACGGTTTTTTACCGTGTTCATGTGCTTCCAGAAATCCTCCGTGAAAATACGTCAATCCTCCTGATCTTCCTCAGACACTGATATCCAGACCCAAATTACAAATGCAACCAAAAGAATACAAAATTACTAGACAAAAGTACATATTTTAATATAATGCACATTGTATTGTCATAACACATGTGATTTAAATTAATTAAAAATGCAACACGACAAAATTACAATTTGATAAAATTATTGCATTAAAAATACACGTAAATTTTACAAGTGTTCATCTAATGATTATCTTGTTCCTCATGTCCAAAATGTATAATTATTATCTTGGACCAAAGTTGAACTTAACAAAATTTAACCCTTAAGACATGATGTCTGCATTTGCGGCATATGAAAATAAAGGATTACAGAGTATGACTTCACATCAAAGAAGACATTCTAAGCTTAAAATGTCACTAAACATAAATAAAATAATACTGATGCAAAATGACCAGTGGATGATTTTTATCATCAATAAGAATTGACTTATCATTGCGAGTCTATCAAGATGTTAACTAAACCATGTTGAAACATTAATACAAAATTACACAGTAGATAATTTTGCTAAATTGAACAAAATGTTCATTAATTAAATGTATATATGAATCTTTATGATTAAAAAAAAGCACAATTGATCTCCCATTGATGAAATCTCCTGATTCAACATTTATTTAGGAATTATCCCTCTCAACTGCAAAAATTAGTAGAACCTCAGATATCTCATACAGAAATGACTTATATATCATCAAATGTAATAGTAACAGAATCTGGAAAATTTACAACTAGACAACAGCAGGAAATGCAACTACGAATGATGTTTGAATTAAACAATTAGCGCCAAGCATAACGAGCCAAATCTCGAGCTAAATTTTCAACCTTAATCTTTTTTCTACCAGGCTCCACATCATATCGAACAATGTACCGTTGAAAAAATTCCAAAGAATTAGATGCATCACTCGGGTATTTGATGTTGAATATGTGGTATGCAGAGAACAGTCCCTTAAATGCTTCCATCAAATTTGAGGCCGTTACTAAGACAATCTTATCAACACTAATCATGAATTCGGTAGATGCTGAAAGGGAAAAATATGATTTACTCAGAAAAATGTTAAACAAATTCATTAATCAGGGGACCAAACTGCTGAATATGATCATCTTTAACTTGAATATGATCATCTTTAACTATATTATATCTCCATGGTTTAGTGGTTTATTCTCTTAATAGAACACGATTCTCTCCTTTTTTATGATTTTTAACAAAATAATCAAACATCATTGGGATGTTTCTAAAGCCAGGACACACTGACGTTTTTTTTCTGCACGATAGTTCGAAAAAGATATTAGTGTACCCAAATCTTAAAACAAGTTTTACTGTAAATAAGTTCTGCTTATTGTAGAACAACCAGATTTCAATAAAAACTATTTCAAAAATGACAAGGCAAATCCATACATACTACCACAATGAAAAACTTGTAATGATGTAGTAGATTAAGATGCATACTTACACAGCTCATTAATCAGAGGAATGGCTGGAAGTTGTGTACATTCTCCATCTATATCAACCTTCTTTAAAATGCTCTTAACATTCTCTTTGAAGACGGAGGTTAATAGCTCAAATACATTTTGTTCCATGTCATCAGTTGAATCTTCCTCTGCTAAACGCTTGGTATGAACCAGGTATTCTTTCAAAAGTGCACTTCTCTCAGTAACGTTTGCTTCGAACTTGGAGAAGTCGTAATCGATCATGTTTTTACACAATTCAATGAAATAAGGAAATTCTCGCAATACATGTGGATAATCCCGTTTTAGCTCAGAGACTTTGTGTATCATAACAGCATTTTTGATTTCTGGTAAACAATGAATGATCATTTGTTCAATTTCGGCTGATCTTTTTTTACCAGCTTCATAAAGATTCTTTAATTGAATACTTTTATCTGATTTGAAGCGTTTTGAGTCTTCAACAGATTGGTTGACCTTTCTTTTAGTCAGGTGGCGATTGTTATCGTCTCGTTTGTTAGCTAATTGTTGTACTAAAGATCGATGCCCATCTGATACCAGTTGGTCCCCTAGACGGACTTTAAAAGGCTCTGGATACATCGATATCAGTTCATTGGCTACACTTCTGAATTCTGCACTCCCAGGTTTTTCGGTATTTTCTCTCAAATGTTCCCACAGAATTCTTATCAATAAAGTTCTTTCTGACGTTTCCAGTTTTCCTTTTTTAAGGGCACGTTTTATAGCGCACGGAATAGTGTTCCACGGAACACAAGGTGTTGCTGAGCTACCGGTACGTTTTGTATCTAATTCCTCAACTGATTCCGAAGATGAGGCATTTGTTGGCGATTGAGGATTTGGCGATTGAACAGGTGTCGGCCCAGCTGACTCGCTTAAAATCAATGTTGAGGCTTGCGATGAAAATGATGATTCTGACAGCTCTGAAAAGAAATCGAATCAGATTTTAAGAATAACCAAGCAAACAAATGTCTCAACCAATGTATGCTTTATTAATGTGGAAATTGCCCTCGCTTCCTTCCCTATTACTGCCCTTAGTGGTCTTATGGTTTGAAGTTAATATATTTGTACCAATATTAAATAATTAGCATTCCATTCCGATTTTAGAAGTCCTAGATTTTCCTGATTTCTCAGCATAGAGAATCTCAAAATGCAGGGAATCCCTCTTCTCACATATAATTTGGACCAATCCACAGAACCCGATGCAGAATTTTATCTACGGGCACTCATAATAAAAAACTTTCATATAACAAAGTACAGTACTTCAAATCCAAAATAAATTTAGGGAAATCCCCACCCTCCAATTCACCCCAAAAATATTTGTATGTACAAAAAATACCTTCTCTTCGAGTCACGTTAATAGCAGTATCCTGTGTGCAGATATCATATACGTCTTCATCCACTTCAGTGCCATCCTCTAGGTGTAGATCTATATCTTCCGGCTGTAACTGGAACTTCACCGCAACTTCAAAGAAAAATCATAAAAAGGTTGATTATCTAGCATAATACTAATCGATCGCCCTGAAAGCCACGTCTTTTATGAAATTCACCATCTTATTAGAAATTAAAATGTATGAACCATGGTTTCTTTAACCTATAGAAATATCAAGACAATTATGCATGATATTTCCAGGAGACACTTACTATTAATTAAAAAATCATCGTAGCCTGATCCTTTTCTAACAAAAACTTTTCTTTTCAGATACTGAACTCGGACTAGTTCAGGGAGAGCCTAAAAAAACAAACGAGAGAAATATAACTTCCCTTCAACAACACAAGTCAATGACTAAGGACATAATAATGTTCAAATTTTAACTTTTAGATTGTAAGACATGTTTTGTCATGCATGAAGTTTTCATTTTGATAAACGCTTGATCAACTAATAGTACTGAATGATATTGTCATTACCGTTGGAGTACTGCTAAATTCAATCTGAGAATTACTGGCAACATTTGCAGTATTATCTATAGTAGAAAATTCATCCAGAAGAAGCTCTGTTGTCTTTGCATAGGGGATACACTGAAAATAGGAAAAAATTAAGTTTTAGTATTCTAGGAGAAGAGTCAACATGATATTTCAGAACGTTTTAAACCTGTAAATAAAATACAGACATACCTAAATTTAATTTAACATGAACTAAGGACTTTGCAACATATACATTGTAGATGATATATTAGTTTCATGAAACAAGTACCAAAAAATCAATTTCTAACCTAGAAATAGAAAGGAATTTCCCCATTGTCATTCTTAAAGTGAGAATCAAATGTTTCCTTAGCAAAAGATAGAGACTTTTATTTTAACTCACCAAACTTCATTAATACAGCGGGGCATGTTTCAGTACAGCAATCTCTTCCTCTTTTATTTTGTAGGGGTAAAGGCAATAGTGGTCTTCTAGTGTAGAGAGCTTAATACAAAGTCTTTCAAATGTTGATTCAAGTTTATGGACCCCATATGGCCTAAAGTATTCTGTTGTAACTTTTTCAACAACACAGTAAGGGACACTGTCAGAGATCAGTAGCAGTAGAATTTTACCGAGAACTACACAACCATTATCAGATCCTATGACCAAATGCATATTCCTATCAACTCTATAAACAATATTTCTGTATGAAACTTCCCTGACATCTAATATTGAATCCATGCTAGGCATCATCTGCTTAACACAGGTACAAATACTATTACTGTAAAGCTTATCATTAAAAGGTTTCCCTTCATCATGCCATAATTCTGATCCATACAACCTTCCAGCAGAATAATATGCTTGGAGCATTTGATGCTTTTCTGTGAGGCTAAGGAGAATGTTCTTAAAATTCTGGGTTCGGCGCACTATTTGCTTAAAATAAGAATGTTTGCTCTCCATTCTCATAGTCCACAGATGTATTAGAGGCCCAAACATAAGTGTCAAACTTGGATAATGCATTATGAAATGATGTTTAGGTTGAAGTTTTGCCTGAGGAAAATACTCAAGCCGCAAATGGATATAATCTTTGATTAACCTGTCCATAACGCAAACCATGTCAACTGTGACAGCAGGGGCACATATAATTTCGACTACTTCCCTTAGCAAAATGCATAATTGCCAAACATTCTCATCAATGTCCTTAATGAAATCACTTAAAATAACAGGCAAATAGCGCACCAAATTCCAATTTTGTTTCGCGCTGCCAGAAATCTTTATATTACGATTGTTCTTTTTTGATGAGGTGATAACTGGGGTATTTGCTGCATCGGAACCCAACAACTTAAACTTAGACACTTTTGATATCAGTTGATTTGCAGTGAACCATTTTTTCTGTATCAATGATTCAAGGATAAGTTTCAAATCATTTTTCAGTATGCCCTCAAAAATATCATGGGCTATGCATGGAGGTAGGCCTGGTTTACATACATGATAGTATTTCAATTCATTCAGAACCGAATTGGATTTGATACCATTATGAAATAAACAACCATCTCCAAGTTTTGTCACTGAATCATCATAATTAGATTTTGTCCTAACATCTTTAGGCTCCACATCATTGTTTCTGTGCTCCAACTGTGTATGATGGCAAAAACGACACCACTGAGGGGAATTAGAAAAGTTCTCGGCAAACCCGCCTAAACCATTGGACCCTAAATTGTCACCGAGGCAACATATTAGTGTTCCCTTTAAGCGGATATTATCATTATCCTGAATTTCTACACCAACTGACTCCAACTCTTTCAAATCATCGACCAATTTCTGAAAGATTACTTGATAGCCAAATTTTTTTACTGTTTTGCTCTTACACAAAAACGCCAAATTGATTTGATCTATTTTAGATCGATGCCAACGAGGGACATTACCAAGAACATAGTAGCAACCTAATAGTTTATGCTTTTTTTTCGAACTACCGAGTGGATTTACCAACTCAAATTCATCTTGGTACAGATGAATTTCTATGAATGTTTCTTCAGGAAAGATGATTTTTAAGGACTTGTAAATAGACCCATTACGTATATCTCTTAGTACATTATCATCATTAGAATGTGAAACTTTCAACATATCAATAAAAGATTGATCACGTAACATTCCCGCTATCACCATCTTAATTGGAATATAGTACATGAAATGTTCGCCATAATCAGAGTCATCTTCATCACCAATTATTACCTTTTCTGGGTGAACAAAGTTTAAATTCTGCTGGTAATATTTGTTTCGTAAAAATCTAGACCTAAATGGTCCCTCTTTCATATCAAATAAACTATGCAAGACATTATCTTTTTCCACCTCATGAATTACAGTGTTGGCAACAATATCGGAAATACTGTTTTCTCTCATTTTCTTAAGCAAAATTGACTGATTATAGATTTTTTCTGTTGAAAAAAGACCAGCTATTTCCTCTATTATAATCTGTAGCGTGCTGGAAGGAACTAACAGTTTACACTGTAATCGCAAGTAAAACAAGGCTAAGTTTATTTTGATAACTGATTCTAATTCATGATTGTCCACAAGGCCATCTTCTTTCACAGGATCAGACTCATCATAATCCATGTTAACTTCATCAAAACTGTGATCAAATGTCGAGGAGCTTTCTCCAGAAAAAGATGCGGTGCCATTAGTAACTAGAGTAGACTTAATTACATCACTTGACCACGAATATGCATGCTTTCTAGATATGTGACTGGTAAATGAAGATTTTTGTAAATACAATTTATCACAATCCTTAAAAGGGCACGTTATCTCATGACCAGCTTTGATGTGTTCTTTTAAATGCTTTAATAAGCTTGATAAATCAGAAACAGTAACAGAACAAGCCACCATGTCACATTTGAAATGACCAATACAGTTTGGCAACTGGGAAATTTTGATAGCAGACCGGTGTTGTTGATGATATCTACTGATATGCATGTTGAGAGCTTCATAAGATGCAGCAGAAGAAGGACAGTTAATGACTGGGCAATCAAACTTGGTGTTTGGGCGATGCCTATGCATTGACAGGTGCCTACAATAAGCCTTAAGAGATACAAGTTGTACATCTTTGCAAATTTTACAAGTGTATCTTGCTGGCATAGAATTTGAACTGCTTCCCTATAAAATAAAAGGTAAAGATTCCCAGTTAACTAGAATATAGAAATTGCCTGCCATCCTAAGTTTGACAGCACAGGGCCCAGTTCCACAATTTAGGCTAAATGTTCAATCCAATATTTATTTTCAAATGAAAATATCAGTATAGGCTAGACTATATCTTGGATTTGAGATACGCTTACATCTCGGAGTTATTAATCAAGCCTAGGCCTATGTGCAACTGGGTCCAGGTACTTAACGAATTGCTGGGTCGAATATCTTCAAAAAACTTCCATTAAACTACTAGGCCTAGTGGGGGATTGTGTTACCTTTAGAGAAATTATCAACAAAAAGTTTTTGCAATGCTATTTACCATGTTCACTATGTTACTCATGATTTATCTTTAATTAATAAAAATATATGAAACAATTACTAACACGTTAGTGTAAGTTATAATTAATCAACAATGTGATTCTAATTATAAATGATGATATGAACTAATCACTAATATTATGATTGAGATATTATTGTCAACTGTATTACTATAAAACTAATGTTACATAAAGAAGCAATATATGATTGCGATAGAACTTATTGAGGACTGATGCACTCACTCGAGCATTAAGACGCGGCAATGAAGTAGTTGATGAATTGAGCGGCGAAGGCTACAAAGCCCATAAAATGCCTGAATGATACTACTACTACTACATACTAATGCGCAATTGGACTGCCAGATAAGGCCCTGGCCCTGGTGCTATAATCACCGATAAGTTTGAAAGCCCCTCTGGCACTGTGGGTTACATAAACTGCCACCAAGACCTAAATTTCAAACTTAAGCAAAATATAGCCGGATAGGCTGCCTAATATTAGTCTCGATATCATCAATATTAAATTTTGAATTGATTCCCAAATTAAAGATAGCCTAGAACTGAGGTTCTTCCAGTTACACTCTTGAAACTACTCTGGAATAATCAGGGTGGTAAATAAACACCAAATCATGTAGGCCTACCGTGGCGTATGGTACATTATGACAATAAAAAATTTTGAAAAGTTTCAGAAATTTTTACCGTTTTTGGATTTGTCAATCAATAAAATATCATTGAATTGAATTTGTAAAACATAATTTTTTCAAAACTTATTTGATCAAACTATCTTCATGATTTGGAGTCTACCACTCTGACTATTTTACAGGAATGTACTGCAGTGCGAATAGGCAATCCCCAGTAAAATGAATGTGAATTTTAATTTATCGTAACAATGTCGACAATGCTGGGGAGAATAAATGGAAATAAAAATGGACAGTCTATTAAGCACCTTCTTATCTAACATTAACAACAATTGACTATAAATGACCTATTGTATTGACGCCTTGTGCGAGACGAGTTATGTCTTAGGAATAGGCCCTAATTGGTCTTCATACTTACAAATTCTTCGCTTGAAATCTGTTGCGACTCCATCTTGTGCGATTGTGAAATAAGGCGGCCAAGATCCGGCTTACTGATGTGAAACGTAGTAATATATCGTTTTCTATCCGTTTTCTTACGGCGCGTTGTTGGTATTCCACCGTCCTTGAACTGTTATCCATGACAAGTATCGACAGATGCAGTCGAACGCCGGTTGTACACGGCCACTGTACGGGCGTGCTCGAGTGATGTAGTTGATCCGCCGGTCTATAACGGCCACTGAACTGACCACCTCAGCAGATGGTCGTCGGTACAACGATTGGTGTAGGAAATCTTCCGATTTTGTTTAAAACGGCACGCTCAGTTTTCTGATTTACCGTGAATAAACGCAAAAACTCAGTTTTCGACTTATTTTCCGTTGTGTGAAGCAAAAAGGCCGTGATATTCATTCATTTTTACGCGAGAACACGACAAGACTCCGGGATAATTTTTACAGTGTACCCCAGGTGACCAAGCGACGTAAAATTACTCCCTCGGAGCATTATTACTAAATTAATATTCCACGGACAATAATAAAAGAAAGAAAAATTAAAATTCGATTTCAAATAATCTAAACTTCCTTTTCTCGGATTAGAAATCATTTTCAACGATCAAACTCAAGAATACGACTCAAGCATTTTTCAAATTCTCAGTATATTTACGTATGCGACTCCAACTTCCAGCGCTAGGACGTCGGCGAACTTTCGGTAAAAGTCATCGAACTCAATTGCCAGGTTAAAGCTGCGTCTAATCTACAGATAATCAAAGTATAGTTGATATGCGTGATACGAATGTCATGGCTCGCGACGACATACCACCTGATGATGGTTGACGACATTGCCAGAATATTGATTCCTTTTGTCAATTAAATCGACTTGAATGATGTCTGGTGACCGATTTCTGCATCTCCAGTGAACTACATTACCGGCAAATGCTCGGCAAAAAAAACTGACTCTGAGACTACCGAGATGGACGTCGATTATTTCATCACAAAGAAATTCCGTTTGGAAAAATTTGCGAGAGGAGTTTGTCGAATAATTCTCCCAACCAATTTGGCCAAACCAGCATGTAAAAATATACACATAGTACATACATTAGATCTTTGGGACAATTATACCTCTACGTACTTTAAATTTTCCAGGAGTTCAAATTCTCCAGTCCTCGATATACAAAACTTCGGTGCTTACAGATCTGTTCCTATGGACACCCAACACACATGAGTCAACACACGTGATTTTGGGCATCATGTTTTCAGACCTCGGACTCACAGAAAGTTCGAAAGAATTTCATACATAACGATATTCATTGATATTTTCGTCATATATTATATTTGTATATGTTATAAGTCCGACAGACACTTCAGACACGCTCTCCCCATCAAAATAAATGCATCGTCGAGTGGGTGAAGTATTTCGTGGGAGAAGTCCAAGTCTATACAATAAACTCTAAAGCTGAGTTTCAAGCGTTTTTACATCGACATTGTTCCTTACAGAGCTTGACAACGTTCGCTATTAGCACGGTACTTGCTGTTTATACCATATATATCTAAAATCAAAATCTTTGGTGGTGATTGTGGTTTATTGCTATGACACAACCATTGATCACCCCAAGTCATGTTCCATAGGACTGGTTCAATTTTGCTGATGACGCCCTAAAAAGCGTTTACAATATACCTTATACAATGATGCCTAGTAAGCGTTATTCGCTGTAAGTGTGCAGTACGTCATCAATAAATGTGGATCAATAAGATGCAGCAAAAATATCCTTTGAAATTGCCGTTAATTTGTGTTGATTAATCTTTATTTATCTTTTAAAAATTACAACATGGTGATTTGATGTTTAAAAGTTTTTTTTAAAAGTAATTCAATCGTACGGTAAGCGATGATAAAATCGGTCTTTCCGCCAAGTCGCTACTAGTTCCAAGTCGCGAGCGGCAATGCGGGCGGAGCCACCAATTATCGAATCCATGAACGATAGTCGTTGTTGGAAACTTTTACGAAGATACCCATTTAACTCCGATGGAAAGCACTTCTTGAACAGTGACCAATTGCGATAATTTTGTGAATACTGAATAACGTATCAAAATAGAATATTACGACCTATTCCACACAAAATGTTAACCAAAATCAATGACATTTTTGAAGGCGTCAAACAAATTTTAAGTTAGTTTTCTGGTTACTTAAGTCCTCTGACTGTCAATGTGGTGGATTCTAACATCGGTGACGTCACAATACACCTCCGTGGAATATCTGGCACCATTCGTATCATTCTGAGACGAGGCTACTTTGAAAGACCCGATGGTATTTGAGAAGCAATTAATAAGCTCAGCCTACCTGAATAATGCAAATGATGTACAACGGAAAATTTATGGAATACTTTTTTCTAATCCATTCAGTTGATTGCGAGCGCATACAAAAGCGCGCTCCACTCCATCATCACTTATCTTTGGAACTGAGAGCTATTTTTCCGAATCAACAAATCTTTGTTTTCCCATACGTCATCTCAGGCCCGTTGATTGCATTTCACCCCGAGAATAAATTCGAGTCGTGGCATTTTCATTTTAAATCAGACGCCCGGACGTGTTCGGAATGTTCAATCATTTTTTTTCTCCAAACGAATTAATATTTAAACAAGAAGCGCTCACGAGATTCAACAACGTTCAGACATTTGGAGAAAAACTGACTCTAACTTTATTAGAATGAAGTCTCGACCGATACGTATCCATTGGGAACTGCCGGTGTAGTTTAGTCGACAATAAGACAATAAACTTTCTTCAACTCATGTATATAGGGGCGGATATAGGGTGGGGAGTTGAGGGTCTGGGCCCCTCAAAATGGAGTGCCCTTCAAAAAGTGGTGCAAAAAATTTTTTAAAGATATTTTAACAAAACCAAGAAAGTAGAACGGTATATTTTTGTTGATATGCCCTTATTCTAGGGCGCGGACCCCACTCTGACCATCGGAAATTTTTGGCTGAAAATATTTGGAAATAGGATCACCAAAGCTCTATTACTCAAAATGTTCGTTTCCTCACTCTGAAAAAAATTGATAATCTATGGCCTTAAGTACAGGAAATTGCATCTCCAGAGGTCTACTTTTCAAAATTTTCTGGGGGCTCCAAATTGGGGGCTCTTGCGCGCCATTGGCGTGCCTGTTTGATACAGGGCTGACAAAAAGTATCCATGATTTAAAGGAACGACCCCACCCCTGAGGAAATCCTGGATCCGCATCTGATATATAAGCCTATATATGCAGTGCTGACGACAATTCAAGGTTCTGCTGAACTTCCGCTTGAAAGACCACCGCCCTGGATCTAAATCGGTATATAGCGCTATTCCATTTTATCGACGAGCCAATTATGTTTTCAAATAATAAACGGAAGTCATAATAACGTATTCAACCGTACAGCGTAAAAAATATTGCTGGTAATTGCTGCAGATATGACAACGCTTTAAACAGCGTGCACAAGTAAGTAGAAACAGTCGGTTCCAATCGATACTTATGCATCACAGCTCAGACGGCTTTATTAATACACGCGGAGGGAAAAATCCCCCCTAGGGTACGATTTATACTCAAGTACGACAATACCCTATCAATTACTACATTGGCCCTATACGCTTATTTCATCTTTCCAAAGAATAGATGAAATCATTATCCCGATGACAATAAAGTCACCATCGATCATATAATACTCCGTCATATTTCGCCAAATAGACGCAAAATCCATAAGTAGCAATCAGTTATTACTATTTGCAATGCCAATCAAGATACGATCCTAATTCATTAAGTTAGGTTAACCCTTACGTACCTGTTTACGAACTGATGGTCACGCGTGACTTTCGTTACCGAAATACTGTTCTTCTTTGCCATTTTCCCGATTAAAATTACCGCCAACCGTGGAATCAATTCCCTTGTGGGGATGTGTATCCCTTCAACGTTAATTGACAAAACGCACATACAACCACTACAAATCGAATTAATACAACGAAATCCCAATCAAGCTAAAACCGTATTCGAAACGTCACGTAACGCCTATTCAGCGGGAATTCTTTTTCAACAAGTCACGGGTATATCATCAACAGTGGGAATTCAATATTTTGATCGATAGCGCCTTCAAAAGACAAAAAAATCGATCGATATACAACGCCTACCGAAAATAGCATATTAATGCGCTAAATCGAAAAATGCTAACGACCGTGACGTAAGCAAGCAAATATTACATCGATAAAAAGATAGTCGAGTAGCGTTCGGTGATACTTACCAGATATAAAGTGTCGTCCCGGCAAATTTAACTGCCTTTTTGCAGCATGCCTGATGTCAATAACTATTGTCGAAGTCGCTAAAGAAATTCGAAAATGCCGACGAAGCCAACGCTGACGTGAGTAATTTTTATTCCGACCAAATGGATGGCACCGTCGCAAGAGGGAAATATCTATACAAAGCTCGGCGATAACGTTGTTGATAGCATACGTGTTTGAATCATTTAATCAAGATTATCTGTCGCTCTCACTCGAATTAAATCTGCTTCTACACGGAACTGTCAACTGCTAATTCCTATTAACGGTGAGCACTGTTTTCGCACCCGATATCAGAAATTAAGTGTAAAATTGTGCGCCGCTCGCAGCGCTAATATTAAGACAGGAACAACGTCACAGTTCAAAACGTAAGCACTGCTTGTACAATCAACAGGTACAAGGCGATTATTCTATAGCAGCGGGTTGTCAGGGTGATTGGTGTCCAACAAGAGGAAAACCGTCTCCACCGATAGAGATGCGATTTAACAATGTAAAATCGATTTGTCCTTCAGATGTACATTGTCTTAACGGTATTTTGCGGTATAAGCGAGAAGAGAGCCGGGACTTAAATCCTCTTAATGTATCGTGTCAAATAATCATTACACGCGAGAAATCGCAATATCGATACATGCCATGATAGCTCTTCATGAAAAATTGCTCGTAACAAAATCGAAAAGCGCCGAATATTAAATACAGAACGCGCGTGTTTCTTATAGTCGGATATGTTTACCTACCCTTCGCCAGTCAATAGCGTCTACCGCAAAGACGAAATAGCAGCAACATAGTTTATCAAATATAGATCTAGTATCAATCAAACCTTGTCTAATCGTACCATACGCAGATATATAATGCTTCAACGAACGACCATCAATATCCCATCCAGTGCTATCGGCCAAGGTAAATATGATATATACACCGTTTAAGGGGTTATTCGTTGTACTAACGGATATACAATCGTAAGATAGTTGTTCATGTGATAGAGGCATAACTGTACGAGCACTCTTGTTATTCCCCACGATTTTGGAGGTTAGATAATTAAAGACTGTACATCCACGCTATGCATCGTAATAGTCAAAAATTACAGAAAAGGGGTACCATCAAATGCATTAGACATCCGTATTCACAAGCCGACCCCTGCAGTCAGCATATTATTAATCGATCATTGGAAACTTGTCGATATCATCCTTGGGCGATAAAACTTCTTAACTAAATTTGAATTTTGTCCTTAAATAGGAAAGGAAAATTCTCAGCGAAGGAATATCCTTATCTGGCATGCATAAACCGCCATAAGTATGATATTAGCTAGGAAAATTCCCAACTCACTAAGAAAATCCTAAACTACTACTCTCCAAATTGGCCAATGAATTCATGACACTTTGCGAAGGTTACTGTTGAATTAAGATTTTCGCGTCTAAGAATTCCCATAATCGCTGACAAATAAGATTCACAGACTGAGTTACTATAGAAGAATATTGTATTTAGCAGAGGAGTATATACCTAACAAAATAAGATAATAACCAGAAGATTGTGGACATTAGATACACAACCGGATTCATTCAATTCAATTCAATTCAATTTATTTTGCCAAATAATGCTATAAATCGACATTTAAATATACAAAATAAGCAAGTCTATGTGACAGGATGGCCAGAAAGCCAAATTGGCTGAGACTCATTGAGCTCTGACCATTAAGGTAGAATTTCACACTTATGTGAACCGAAAATTTAGGTACCTTAAAGTTAAGGACATAGGAAGATTCGTCACTTAAGTATGGTTATGCATACGACTTATGGGAAGGTTAAATCTAAGGGAGATTCAAGGAAAATTCCTAGAATTTAAGGAACATTTTACACTTAAGATACTTTATGCATACGACCCCTAATCCTAAATACCCGTTTGACATTACTTAACTTCATGCCCATTTATTATAATGTTGAAGACATTTTTCCTATTTCTATTTGACGTTTGAATAGGTATTGAAGTTTGCTGAACCTTATTCGACCTTATTCGTCATCCAAACTATAAGGTTTCTGCTATGGCGGCATGGAATATCAGTTTGTAAAATTGAAATCTATTTTGGTGTGACTGCTGGGTCCTTTTAGTCTTTGAATTAATGTAAATTTTCGGGCCCACAGATTTTACGTGTGTGTGTGTGTTGGGAGCTTGTTTAAAAATCATAGAATAATGAAACCTACTGGGTTTGAGGGTCACCCTCAAGAAGATTTTAGACATTTAAGAGTCTTTTTTTCAGTTACTTTCTAAATATTTCGTATAAAATCCGGATGCAATTTCGCCTAATCTAGACCAAAAAAGTATAATGTATATCTAAAGGAATTTGACCATGAATTTTTTCACACTGAAAAAGACGAGGGCAACTTCAAGTGAGAGGCAGGGGTCCGGGTACCCGAGACCTCCCCTTAGATTCGCTCTTGGGTTACACTGAGACGTTAGAAGCTACTATAACTATACACTATGACAAAATAAACTTCCGATGTTTCATCAACACACATTTCCAAGTTGTTACCAAAACAGTACTTCATCCGGTAATTTTTCCGTGCGTTGCATCAAAAAATACTATCATAACACGAAGTCTCATCCTCTGACAAACATGAGCGACAGACATTTTAGGTCGAATTCTTTTCGGAGCTAACGGATACAAATTATCCGTGAAATTAGAGCTTCAAACCACCAGCTAGTATTGATTTGTGACATAATCACTGATTCGCGATACGATATAAACAAGCCAACGGTCTGTACCGCCAAATAAACTCTTTATTAATTAAAACTGAAAAGCTAATGTAAGCTGATAACGTCTAAAGCTCAATAAATAATGCCAGGATCGCTTCGGGAACGTGTGCTGGCAAAAGGCAGTAGAACCGTAAAGCTGCTTTCAGCGTGTTGCGGGATGTAGAATTAGCTTTGAATTCTACATGCTTTTCTGCATCCCGAGAAGAGGAAAATATGAGTTTTGTGTCCTTCTTTCTGGGTGCGAATGCGTGATATTTCTTAATGAAATTTTGCCCTTCAATTATTCTTTTCAATAGGCGTACAGTAAAGATGAAATTCTTTGGTGTAAACGTGTTTCTATTTCTGGTCTAATCTTTATGTGGTGGATAGCGATCGGAGTAGAAATCTAGATGAATGATGATGACTCGACTAGAGGTGACTTATAATCAATGAGGGTATTACCTCAAAAGTCAATAACAGTGATAATCCTGACGACGTCAATGTCTATCATATTTCATCGAAGAGGAACGTATGCTTTTAGTTTATCATTAACTGTTTATTCTTTATTATTCTAACGGGTGATTGATTCCTACAAGCTCTGTTATATTATTATAATTCGTCCGTTTCTTCTGTTTTCAAAGTCGTAACGAGTGAATTGATGTTTATTGTAATCTTTCAGGAAATATTCAAATACTCCGTTATCATCTTAATGCATATTCCACGTACGGTGGCCTATTCACAGCAAGCGGGGAAAAATACCCGATCTAGCTGAATAATCTCTGAATCACAGAATGTTTATCAATTTCGCTTCGTCGCATATATAATTTAAACTCCCTCTATAACTTTGCCAGCACCGTGAAATGACTAAGCCCGAAAATGCCGCAATTCCTAGCATTGCGTGAGGGGTTATGTACGACTGTGTGACCAGCTTTGTTGACACATAAAATACATAGAATATTCGATATTCTATAGAATTCAATAAATACAGCTAGTTCAGTCGTAAAGACTAGCATGAATGAACAGCTATTAAAACTCGAACCTGATCCCTGTGATAAATCGCACATTTTGCTGACTTAGTCATTTTCCCGGCAAGTTGACCTGTCAAGGTAATAGGGAGATTACAGTATATTAACCTATGTATATACACCGTGCAAAAAGTTGCAAATGTACGTAACTATTTGCTATGTGCCAAGAATTACGTCCGAGAGGATGCCCAAGTTATAAAGCCGTACATCAGCCTATATGTAAGATAAACTCATTCATAAATATATTCGTCTAGTATATGCTATAATTATTTCAGTTAACAGTTGTCTATAGCGCTGCGCACCAGATCTATTTTTAGTTACTTGTCCACGTTCTCGGTCGACCACGGTCTTGTTTGCCCGAGTTC
>JAYMFW010169475.1:0-30583 GCA_036785005.1 Tubulanus punctatus
GCAGTACATTTACAGTGTGATACACAGTGGCTGAAAATCAACAGTAAATGTACAGGATTTTGCATACACCGTTTCCATATATTCACATCGAAACAGCGTGCTTTTATGGTAAACGAATACCCATAAGTGTGGCAGAAGTTCTTCGGCGTTTTCGCCAGTGGTTTAAAAATTTTCGGTGTCCTTCACGAGCAACTGTCTTTAAAAATGTCAACAAGTCCAAGGCTATGGGAACAAGTCGTAACTTGAATAAAGGGGCATCTGGGAGACGAAGAACAGGTCCTTCTGTGGAGAATATCGAAGCGGTCCGTAACGTCCTTAACCAAGAAGCTGGTGGACAAATCAGTGCTCGCCGGAACAGACTTGATTTTAATCGGATAACACGTCTAGATCTACGATATTTTCCTTATAAAATGTTAAGTCGTCATAAAATTTTGCCAAGGGATCTACCACGACGACAACTTTTTTTGTGAATGGCTCCTGCAACAACATGCTAACTTTTGGAAGACCTTGTAATCGGTGATGAGTCAGGATTTACGCAAGCTGAATGGAATGGTCACAACATCAGTGAGTGCCAGCCACGTGAGCAACGCTCGACTATCAAAAAAGGAATGACCGCCACAAGGTGACCGTTTGGATCGGGCTTGTCGGACCATACTTTTTCATCACAACATCAACAGTGACGATTACCTCCAAATACTGAATGAGCAAGTCGTCCGTCTCTCGGAAGAATGCAGCGTTTTTATCTTCAAGTAAATGGTCGGTTGGCCCGTGCTTGGTGGGTGCTCCCAAGATGGTGCTCCCTCACACCGGAGGAGAACAGTAACGCTTTGAACCGCCCAGTGGAATGGCCCCCGAGGTCACCAGATCTGACACCATTGGAATTTTTTCTATGATGCCATCTCAAATCAAAAGTGTACGCGTCACCACCAGCTGAAGTGAACGTCCTCCGTATGAGCAGAGGAGCTGTGCATGGCATTCGAAGGAGAGCACAGGTCTACATTCAAAGAAATGGAGGTCATGTTGAGGATAAAAGTATTAGTTCTAAAATCGTTGTAAATTTCATTCATTCATTAAAATAACTAAATGTAATTCGCTTCTCAAAACGTCTTTACTTTTATACTTTTATTCCCAAAGATCCATTGCCTCACTGCAAATAGCAGCTAATTAATGGTTAATTTGAGTATTGCAGCGAAGAAAAACATAGATACATATTAAACCCTCACAGTTAAATATTTTTCGTCCGTTTTAAACCCTATAATTTTTTGGAGGGACAACTTTTATATCAACCAAAAATTGGCCCTGTGTTCAGTGATGCATGAAATTGTGCAAATAATTTTGGTATGGACCAAAGCAGGTCCACACTAATATATGCAAATGAATAAATTTCATGAAAATGATGAATTGTATATTTTCTGGATACTTATCAGGAAGTCAACTTTTTTTACACACACTGTATAGCACTTTCAATTTTCATACAGCTTGAGACACTATACGTAGATACCTTTTATCAAAATATGAATTTTCCCATTGTACTTGAAGCTCTTTTCAAGAAAAATGGTTTTGACTATCAATAAGGATTTTTGTAAAAGATGATTTCAGTCTCCGTGAGCTCTCGCCACTACTGGCAAAAGCTCATGGAGACTGAAATTCAGGCTAATGATCGTCCACCCATACATCCTGACACTTCGATCTGGACTTACTAATAAAGGAAAAATTCATCGGGGTTCATGGAGATCCCCTAAAGCACAGATATACTATTTGCAATTATCTAATTGAAAAATATATGAGATTTTGCACAAATTAATGACATTTTCACATTAAATCCTATCTCTATAGTGCTTGACGGTCTGACGGGCCAGTACTTGTTTGAGTTTAGTTAGATCTTGGAGTAATCATTGAATGATTACTCCAAGGTTAGATCACGTGCTGACCTCATTTTGAGTTTACCAGCTTAGAGCAATAGTGCTATTGTTCTCCCCACTTCACTCTCACTATACATTATTTCACATGTTTTTGATGTTCTATTTCAGCTGCTGATTATCTCAAACATTTGAAACATACTGATACCGGATTACGTAAAGATATTGAAAATCTTCGATTAGAAGTAGCTGAACAAACAAAAAAACTTAGGTACGAACAGATGGAAAAATATAAACATTTTACCAATGATATTTAATATCATGTAGTGATTTCTAATGATTTCATAATAACAAAATGATGAATTCCCCAAAAATAGGAAAATCTCACAATCATATCTTTTCGTGAATAAACACAGATATCTTGTAATGTTTCGGCCATTCCAAATATGTCATCATCAGTACTTGCCTTCTATTTCTAGAGTCAGAAAAAATGTTAGGTTTTTTTTTATACCGTTGACGACGAGGCCGTTAAGATCATAGTCGAAACCTACTTGTCTTAATTAAGGAAAATTAAAACTTCGAACTTTTCTATATTTCAATAATTAAGTTTCGTTCTATTTTTGAATTTCTTAACTTTTAAGTCATTTATGCTAACTATCGTTCCAGTTGACACTTAAGGTTTTATAATGTTTGATGTTCATTAAGGGCGTTGTAAACAACTCCCGGCATTGAAATACTTGATCTTTTTTAATATTGTCAATCAAAGTTTAATCATACGTAATTCTCTAGTCATAACTGTGAGACTTTAATCAGTTATTGGTGCAAACTTCTTCATATAAAGTGTTTAAAATATGTGAATGTGTTCACGGTCAAACACTTTATTATTATCATATCAGTTTCAAAGAGATAAAGTATTGATATCGATCCAAAAATCGATTTTAATATTTTCAGACTTTCATGACAATTAATATTCGACTAATTCAACCGTGATTTAAATCGTTATTTATTTATTTTATTGAAATAGAGAATATCAACAGAATCTTCCAGAATCTGGTGTCGTCGCAGTACCAACTGAAAATGAGAAATGTCTCAAAAGATCACTGGATGAATTATTTGATGAATATGTAACAGAAAGATGTCAACAAAACTGGAGATTCTGGATCGTATCCTTTCTGATATTCTACTCATGAACGGGACGGATGACCTAGTTCGATTCTACAGTAGACTTCGCCTATCTCGGTAAAACAAGTCCTAAACATTTTCTATAACAAAAAACTTGACTTTTGAAAAATTCTGGATACTATTTAAGTCAAAGAACGAGTCCGGTAGCTTTCTCTACATATCTATTATGAAATCACGAATAACCTATTCTTAGATTTCAATGACCAAAATTCACAAGACATTGAATAACATTCTGTAATCAGTTAATCTGTAAGCGTTTTAAAATTCCTCGAAATACTTACAAGTATTGACAAAGAAAACTTGGAATGAAATCAAATTTGATATCGTGGATAAACGTCAAGCATTTGATTTGTGAAAAATGTATTTTGTTTTGTTCGGGTCTATTCATCAGAAAGGGCTTTATATCGAAATTTGTCATTATGGGAATTTCTTAGGAGTTAATTATTTTCAATTGATGAATTTTATGAATCCTTGACAGTTGAATTCAGTTCAGTATAATTGCTCGTCAGTTATTTGAAAGTTTTACCAATAATGTTATAAATGGTGATAATTGGGAAGAATTTACACAATCGATATCTGATTGGGTCTCAACTAGGTGCAATCTGTCATCGTTAAGACCAGGTAAAGAACCAGGCTTCTCAAAATACGGATATCATTCTTGATAAATTTACTCGTGTTTTTAACAGTGTTATATATCGTGATGGAATAAGGATTTTGTCTCCTTGGTCGAACGATTTCAAATAAACCTTTATTCATTTCAGTATTTGCAACATCGATGCGACACATCGGTTTAAAGACAAATGTTTTAGCTGAACCGGACAAATTTCAAGATGAAGTACAGCAGTTGTGTCGGGATCTAGATGCCTCAACACACCTCGATCCAGGGGTCTCCTACTAACGGTGTCTCTCCGAATCAACCTTACTACTACTGTCACAATAATCAAGCATTCTTATTAAGTTATATCAGAAACTAATAACTTGTTTTTGGTTATATATAGTTAAATGTTATACAATAATTGTATCCATGTTATATTCTGTTTTGAATAAAGGATTTGGTTTTTAAATAATTCGGCGTTAACTTTCAAGTTAATTGATTGAGGAGCAATGTATCTAATAGAGACTTTAAACGTGCGAGCTTGGTTCACGATTGGAATTAAATTCTAATCGCAAGTATTAATCTGACCTGATGTAGGTTATATATGGAGTCGGGTATTCTGACTAACTGATAGCACATCATTGGCAACAAAATTTTTTGAGACTTGCATATAAAGAGAATCAAACACTTGAATTCTTAAAACATTTACGTAAAACATTAAAACGTTTTTAAATGTATTAATAACACAAGTAAATCAGGTGGCAACTGCTGTGTAGCTCAGTCACGTGATTCAAACATTCAATAGGAAAACTGCAGCACTGTTCATATACTCTCAATCTCAAACATCTAGACTATATCTTACACACTATTACCAAAAACCAGGTCATTAGAGGCAACAGTATTTTTATATAGCTCTTGTAGTGTACCGGTACATGACCCAATACTTCGCGACTACAACAGCATCAAATAACGAAGGAAAAATTACTCTATCTTATTCGTGAGTTTGAGAAGATTAGATGACTTACCTGAAGAACAATAAAACTTGTGTACTTGACTTGATCCGTGTTTGAAATGCATATTAGATGACATAAGTTAACAAATATATCCAGTAGGTGAGGTTTGTTTGCATCTTTACGCGACGTGATGAGAGTAACAACTGAGTGTCCGGCGTGAGGCAATGCACCCTAGGGAGAGGATGCTGAACGATTCTCTTTAATATGGAATCGTCCGGGGTACCGGTAAATTTCGAGTGCCGTTTTTTCGGGGAGGTTTACAAGTCAAATAAAAGAAAACTACAGGAGATCCTTGATTTGTTCCGGTGGAAATGAATATAAAGTGAACATTTTCTGAGGAATTTTTTGCACAAAATATGTGCCCTGAGCCCTCTGTTAGAGTCTGTGCCCTTTTTGACTAAAATATGTGCTCCTTACATAGTGCATGTGCCCTTTTGAGCTGGGTAACGCTGTATTTTCCCATCGCTCGCAAAGCATGTGCCCTTTTTGGTTAGAATCATAGTGCGTGTGTGCCCTATTGAGCTAGCTGTAACGCTTGACTTTCCCCTTGCCCGTGGAGTTTGTGCCCTTTTCGGTTAGAGCCTGTCTGGTGCCCCTGTGTATGCCTTTTGCTGATTTTTGTTGGGATAAATCCGAGGGATAGGAATGATCTCTCCCCACGTAACGGGTCAACCAATATTTGACTGTGAGCTTATGGGGCTTTATCTGAATGGATTTGGAAAATACTGTCGGAAGTGCCCCATTTGCTGGAGGTGCCCTTTTTCTTGACAACCCCCCTTCAGAAATCCTGGCTACGGGCCTGTACATTATAATAAAACAAATAAATTTAGACTGCGAAAATACAGACCCCTAATGTGCAATTTTCAGCACTCTTGTGATTTTTTTTTAGAAAAGTATATATCAACTTCAAGAAAACATTCCGACCGGTAAAAAAGCAATCTCTTTCTAAGTTTGGCAAAAAATTGGCCAGGACCAGTCGGCTGGGCCCTCCTTGGATCCGCGCCTGTTGACTGACACTTGAGGCCCATTGATGGTCGATGTCTAATTAATTTCAAATCGTTCGTCGGTCGTCAGTTTACAACTTTTAATCCGTCTGATATCAATAACCATCCAAACAGTTCCAAAGAGAACCGTTTTTACGACACTTTAATATATTACTCTAACTTGTGGAGAGATGATTCTTTTTGATGCTGATTATCCTTATCATCATAAGATGTGACACTTTTATTAAAATGTGTTTGTTTTTCAGAAAAATACAGAGTTAAGTCCGCGGTTATTCCTGGATAATCGAGAGATAAATGAAGTGCCGATTTTTTACTTTTCATTTAAATTTATGATCAGAAAAATTGGATTCTGTAGACGATTGAACATACAAATACAACCACTGAGCTGAGCTAATGGCCGGTCCGACGTCTGTAGTTTTTGTCAGTACGGTCAGATGAGATGGAAGACCAGGTATTGTCGAAAGGATCCCCTTAAAATAGTTCCGACCCAGGTTGGAAATGGATTTCAGTTCCACAGGTTCACAGGTTCCTGTGTTCGGGCATAAATAATGTATTCATTATCAGACGGGAAATCTCAAAAAGAAACAATTATAGCAATGTTTGTATACCAAGTGGCATCACCTGTTTAGCTATTTTGACTGGAAATAGATGTAATTGACTAGATATGTGAATTTAACAACTTCTAGATATATATATCAGTTTTTTTATTCAAGTCGTCAATTAGTTTCATCAGTATTCGTCCTTTCATCTTCATGATTGAATCAAGAAGTGCGGATTGTCATCTACTCTCTATATTTACCCCACACCCATTTAGACCCTCTCCATAACATATGAATTATTATAGTTAAATGTGATTTATGTTTGTTCGATAAATGCAATTTCCCAATTGAAATTTCTACGAAAGGTATAGTCACTATATGGGAATTAGATGTGAAATAAATCATGAAATAATGTTTTTCCGTGTCGAATTCCAATCGATTCATCAGTCGAATTTCAGAGCGATATTATGAAATACTAATCAACCTTCGCCAATCCAAACAATATCTTTTTCTTGTGAATTTTCCTGAACTGAAAGTTAATCTTTAAATTTGTGTCTTTGAGCTACTGTGTTTTATATAAGTGACTTGAGGTCAGTTTTCCCACGTGATTCGATGCGCATTCCAGCGATAAGTTATCCTGTAAGTTCATCTGAAAATCCAGAGGATTTAGTCAAAGTTTTCAGCTGCCCTGCCCTTTTTTTAAAAGTCGCCTACGAAAATTTTCTGCCGCCAGTGTGCAGTGGCAGTTGGGGTTCTGTAGATCCGCAGAACTGTGGTTGCAGCAGAGGTGGAGACGAATATAATGAACTAGATCATGTGAACTTTTTCAGTGACTTGACAAGCAAAGTCACAATCATTCAAATATACAATTACTTTATATAATTTCTTTTGTCAATTCATAATGTTATGGTTTGGGTAGTGCTAATAAATGACGTGATTCTTAAGCCAGAAATCAAATTCGTATTCATTAAGTACGCATATTAATCCGAGGACGTTTTACGTGCCTATTCACCTCTACCATTCGTAGTAGTTTTTGACGGTTATCTTTGATTCTAAGTCACTTATTCGATCTCGTCTATATGTTTGAGGCGCCAAAAAATCGGCAGATTAAGACTGGAAAAAATATCAATTCTGACCCGGCCGCTAACAATAATTTTACGTACCGTATTGAAGTTTGAAAGTTTACATTCAAAAGGTTTTCATGTCATATATATGATTCCCCCCATATGGGGTGTCGGACACCTTTTTATTGATTTTCGGACTTATGACACCTTACTCAAGTTGTCGGAATAGTAGGGTGTCGGACTTATGGGAATTTTAAAATTTGACTACCTTAAAATTGATTTTTCCATTGTCGGACTTGTGGGGTGTCGGACTTATGGGGGGATACCACGCTTTGTCAGGTTACAACAGAACTATAGGAGAAAAGTTTTCGTCGATATTCGAACGCAGGAGCATTTATTTATAAAGCGGACGTCAGCACCAATGCACCACGAAACAGTTTCGACATAGACCTGACAAAATACGATCTTTTGTCAATGTTGGTCACGTCACTTATATTTCGATTCATCTTTGACTAATCAATCCAGTTTTTCCTGAAAAATCTACATCCTTTCTTCGGACGTCTCAGTTGAAGAAATTTTGTCTGGTTCTTTATTCCACTTTTTGTCATATCGAATTCTGTTAGACACTATACAGCCCTATAGGCCCTATACGTGGATTGTGGCGATTTTTCATCTCAGGAAAAATTATTTCAGTGATTTTTGTCATTTTCACAAATAGAATTCACATTTAGTTGGCACACAATAAAGAGCCCTGGCAGTTTACCACTTCACTTTGCGCCAGAATGGTTAGAATTGTCCTAGAATTGTCGTTCTACAGACTTTGATAATATGCCTTACGATGTCGGGCAATGTTATTACTGACCTCGGTGGAACAAGATCGGATGAAATCTAAAATGGAAAAGCTACGACTGTACTAACGCGAAAACGAAGATCTCTCTTTTGAATCTAATGTTGTGGTTTGGGAAGTGCTAAATTACGTGATTCTAAAGTAAGAAATTTTTTGTAAAGGCTCATTTTGGGAATAGTTGAGTGGATCATTTTTATTGCCTAAAACTGCACTAGATGCTTCTAGAATACGTTGAATTGCCAACAATGTCTAGGGGGATGTCCCCAAACCCCTTTCTAGCGCAGGGGACACCCCTCTAGCACCCCAACTCGTCGCCTTCGGTGCCCTTTTTCAGGAGGATGACTTGGTCATCATTTGGGTCTAGATTCGCACCTGCAATTGGATCCCGTGTTGAGCACCCAACCTTGATGGTACAATTATGATTTCATACGATTTTCTTGAAATCCTTTATTTGATTAAATTAGATTCCTGGTTCATCGCTCGGCGGTCTCCATGATGAAATTTCCATTTGGAGTTGGTTGATTAGTTGGAATTTGAGGGTGTGGATCTCCTTATATTTGTCAGAAAACATTCGCTGTTAAGTCACTGATGTCTAGCTATTATGGACAATTATTTAAGAAACTTTTGTTGAATTAAACATCAATTATAGTTTGAATTGGTGCAGTACCTGATGATGGCCGTTAGGATACGGTCGAAACGTCTACTCTGTAAAAACATTTATTTTCATAAAAAATTAAGATAGTGGGTTCTTTTTCTGTAATTCTAATTGATTGTGGTTCTTGAAGCTGTTGGGTTCATTAAATAATAATAACTATTATAATTTGCAATCACTGAGATTTTTATTCATCTATAATGAAATTTACATGTAATTATGTGAAGATACAAGTATAGCTAATGATGAAACACTATTCCTGGACTAAAAACCCATTAATTCAACGACCTATAATATATAGGTTCTCCCTTACCAGGATACAAACACATCGCCTTAAAAAACGAATTGAAATTTGGTAAAGTTTCATTCGGCAATCATGATTAAAATCATGAAAATTTTTACATCATTCTTTGCGAATAATTCGCGAGTATGAACAATCGAATTTGTTTTGGACAATAATTAATAAATATACACAGGACAATGAGTCTTCATACTGGCTGTTCATTGTGTATTATAAATTTCGTTCATGGAACAAATTATGAAAATGAAAGAACAAGCAGAAAGAAAAACATGAAACAAGGACTAACTGACAATAAAAACATCATAATAGGGATCATCTATTTGACAATTACACCCTAATGCCTACAATACCATATAACCCCTTTTATTTCCAGATGATCCCTAATATCAAAAGCAACGAAGTGTACAGGTTGTATAAACTATCAAAATTTCACAAATTTGCAGATTTTCTTTAAACGAATGTGATTTTAGAACTCAAAATTATGCAAACTTTTTGCATTCGAAAAGTACAAACAATCCACGAATTGAGGGGGGTCGAGGTCGAAACTGGATTCAATCAAATTTGAATTCAGACCAAATACGAAAAGACACCAAAACCAACAGGATTGAAACGGAATGCACGCACACACACACACACACACACCCCCAGGCTGTATAAAACCAGATGTTAATGTCGAAAATATTCGAAATTCGCAGATAACTTTCAAAGCTATTTTAACCATAACAGGTTCCAGAAAAACATTAATAGGAGCTGCAAAAAGTAAGACAATATTGAGCCTAATTCACGTTTCAAAGCATTTCAAGCAAAGATTTTCAAAACATCTCTTTTTGTCATCTCTAGTCAAAATATTTTCCAACAAATGATAATTTCCAAACGCATAGATATCTTTTTATGCGAATTCGAGTGCAAGGATGACTATTTCATCAGGTGTCCAATAGGTGTCGCTATATGCTGGAAGCAGACTGTCCACTAATCTAATATAACAAACACTGTCCAGAGAGAAAAAATTCAACAAAGGCACAGAACTAATTTGTGCTAGAAAAGATAACAATTTGTAACAATTTTCTGGCATAGATAGTGCAAAATTGATCTATAAAGCAGTATATTTTTTTCTTATTAACGGGCACCGTAACCCAAATATGGACATTGTTATTGTTACAACAAATGGCTGGATACAAGAGAAAGTCATCAATAAATATAGTTCGTTGTAAGTAGCACAAAGATTCTGTTGGTATGGCACTTCAATATTATAGCAGAACTGACACGACGACAAAGGCATACAAACATTATTTCAGTTCTAGATATTTACAATTCACGTTTTACAAAATAATGAAATGAATAATTAGCCGCAAGCGAAACATGAAGCGATGAATTTACCACAAAAAAGCGTTCAGTTTTTGGCAAGTTTTTGAGGCAAGTCTCATTGGCTGAATATACACGTACAGGGGAAATAAAAACAGAAAACAGAGAGAGGTGATAGTTGATATTATCTTTGGCAAGAAATTTATCATGACAAAAATTTCCTCAGACAGAGTAAAAGAGAGTAAGTAGAAGTAGAACTAATTTCAAAGAGTCGAGTAGGTGGTTCCATCTATAATCTAATCACGAAACTAAAGACCGACGTATACTGTATCTAGTATAGTAAACAGTAGCACAGTTTGATAATGAGAATTATATCAGTTTATAGTGAGAAACAAATCTAACAGAGTTTTGCTATAAATACAAACTAAAAACACATTTTTTCAGAAAGAAATGACAATTGACTTAGAAAATAAACAGAGAGAATGTTGATGCACTCAGTAAAACGACCAATGATTAATTTGTGCTCAATTGTACAATACAAATCTCAATAATTATCTACGCTTTAGGGTGGGAGTTTTTGTACAAAAATCAATTCTTTTAATACTTTCTATTTAAGATGATATTAATTTAATTCGAATGCATCAAAATTCTCCTGATCATACATTGATATATATATGAATGATTAAGTGAAGCGTCAGTGATTTATGAATAGATGATTTATTACACAGCTATCTATCACCAAATGTGCTTCACTATATAATTCATATATATTCATTTAAATACTGGATTCAACCCTATTCAATACTACATTTGAGCCTTGTTACAACAAATCTGACTTTTTACTTGCCACCACAGGTGTCAATGACTGATTGTTTCTTTTTTTTTCAATGTAAAATGACTTATTCTTTCTTCAGGAATTGATTACAATAATTTCAATATGACTTAATTTTCTACCAAAACAAATTTCTTAATAGTTCGATGATGTAACCATCTCTGTTGTAACAAGAATCGATTGTAAAATTTGACATCGGTTTTACCAATAGCACTCGTACAAATAACAGTTAAATTTATAATCTAACTGTTTTAATATTATACACTAATATGTTTACTTCAGCTCCTAGTATTACAGGAGCTACTTATACATTCTAATTAGTATCGATACTTTTATAATCATTATATTTATATATATATATATATTTTTTTAATATTTAGTTATCTGCGAAGAAGACTACACTTTCAGTGTTAGCCCTCAATGAGTTACGTAAATATAAACAGTTCACCATTGGCTGCTGCCAGATATCAAACTATGGCTGGTCATGTATAGCACCACACACTCTCACCGGCTGCTAGCTCCCCCTAGTGACAGGAGTATTAATTACAGTTTACACTGACCTTCAACCATAAAGCATGCCAAGGTCACTCTAAACAACACTCGTATAGCAGGGCCCAGCCTCGGGGCCGATAAGGGCCACAGTATATTGACCCACACGCAAGGCCTGAGTTTTAGGTTCCAATTAATTCACTGTTTGGCAGGAAATTCCATATTTTGACAAAATGACGACATAAATCCTGATAATTTTGGCCGGAAACTTTAAGTTTCTCAATATTTAGAAATTATATTTGTTGACCGGTGTTTGATAAACACACTTTGTGTATTCTCTCAGCAGTAGTTAACACAGTTATAATGACGCCTTGGAAATACTAGTAACACATACACGATGTTAAAATGAACCTAAATTGATGTGATATTCAGTTTTCTCAGGTACGTAAATCTAACAGTTCTATCATCAGTGGCTGGATGCCTTCAGGGTTGACTTTCACCAAAACTGCTGAATGATCTTCATTCAAATTACGAATATCGACCAATTTCATTAAATATTTCGGATACATAGCTTTAGCTTGGTGATATGGATATTTAGATTCTAAATAACTCTGCAACAATAATGAATATCGTTCCTGTTCCTGACAAACTTTCGGTTTATCGAGTAAATTCGGACGATCGGGCGAAAATAACGACACAACTAGCAATAAAATAAGCGTCAATTCATCGGCGCGTAAATCCACCGCTAACGAACGCACGAACTTCATGTGATCCTCGAAAAGTCCGCCTTCCGCCTGTTTCAACTGATCCGTTGTCATCGCGTTAAAGTCCGGATCATTTTCATCTAAAAACTGTTGTTTATCTTTATCATACGTAAGCACTGATCTTAGTATTAACAGTTCTATAGAGCCGCCTTTAAGAAGACTGATCTGATCGGCTTGTGACAGAGCTTTGAATGATTTTATTTTTTTCGACATATCGATCACACGACGTACGCTTAATTCAGCGATATTTACTAAATCAGCCATACACGAACTCTGGTCTCGAGGCGGCCCTTCGACCGATACCTCTAATGATGTTTTATATGCCTGTACGACTTCATCGATTAATTCTAACTCCTCTGACGTTAGAGTTTTCAATGGTTGTGAACTCGTTACAATCTCCGGGGTACTACTCTGACACGGCGCAGGTTTGGCAGGTGGCGACACCATACCTCGTTTCTCGACTTCACGACTCACTCTACAAAATAAAACCATAAAATTGTTAAGATCAGAATCAACGAGAATTCAAACAGAATCGGAATAAAATAACTGCAAATTTATACAACAAACTTAAACTTTTACAAAAATATGATTATCTAATGTCTATTTTCTACCAAATCAAAAAAATAACTTAGGAATCGTGCTACATTATCTTTTCTAACTGATGCTGCCATCTAAAGGAACCTCATGCTATGATAACCATGGTAACTGATAATTATATATTTTGCATCAACAAATTAATCATCGCAGAATTATTTGATAAACTTTGTTTGATAATAAGACCTTAGAGTTGAAATCCTGACCTAACTTTGAACCAGATTTCGAATGAGATAAACTAGAACAGTAATTAAAGATGAGCTGAAAATTTAGAGAATGTGAAACAGAAGAAGAGGTAATTTGAATAATTAGAATACCTTACACTACTGTGAATAATTAACTGATCATTAATACGGCAGCTATAGCAGTCTGATACATTGTCAGAATAATCAAATATTTCAGGAAACATCGTGTATACTTAGTTTGTAAATTAAGAAATGTTTCTTAAAATACACGGCCATTAGTAGTACGTCATTTATATCTGTAGAATGATAACTGGAGCTAGAAATTCATTTTAATAGCAGGAGGCCGTATCATCATCCCACACAGAACTCTACATAGGTATGTTTTATATATATATAACATTATTTCAATAGAGTCTTAAAATAGAGGGCACTCTACAAGGGACCTCTCCAAGAAAATCTTAAAAATTAGATACACGGAGATGCATTTTCCAGGCTTTTATTTTTATCTATGAACAATGCTATGTACATTTTTTGTTTACAGAGATTTTGCAGAACTCGCATAAAAAAAGGGACAAACCCCCTGGGTATTGCAGGAATTAAAACACGCACTTTAACATTTTAAATCATATCCGCAGGCAAAGTTACGTGATGAGATCGGACTGGAAATGTTTTATTAAAATATTCATCTTCTGTAGCTGTAACTGAAAATTTGGTTAATCTAGAAACGTGCAGAGACAACTAATGATGAATGTATGATTGATATAATATGAGGTACCTAGAACTTCATCTCCGAACCCATCAATTTAATGCCACCTTGTATCCATTACAGTTTTACATAAAATTGTGCAATGTTATAAATAATTTTACTCTAAACATCTAGTGAACATAAATGTTAAAACGTGTGCAGTTTTGTGTGGTTTTTGTTGTCCTAATCCGTAATACTAGGATTTCAAATTCAAAGATTGAAAAGCGTCATGCATGTCGAAAAAACCTCAGCTTCAGGTCCCTATTAGAACAACAAAATTATGAAGAAATGATGATAATCTGCTTACATGGGTTTAATTGGTGGGTAGTTGTGTTGACCGTTAGATCTAGGAGAGCGGGTAGGAGCATTAACCATTAACTGCCTATAGGATGAAAAATACAATATACATCATCATTAGTATTCAATTTCGAGAATTTTAAATGTGTCAAATAAACTGTGTTAAACAAATGAGCTCCCATTCTTGTTCCCGTGCAACTTAATGTAGCATTTTATTGTATAAATTGAAGTTTATATAAATTAATCTTTATAAATTCTTTAATCGTGTAACTTACAAAAAATGTGATTGAATTATTGAATGTAAATGCAATAGAAACATCGATTGATGCTCTTGTATAGATAAATCATTTTTGATTAGATATTTCAAACCACCCCTCACATATTCCACCCTATCTATGTATCTAACACTGAACAAAGGGCTTGACTCAGTCAATAAGTTTTAATAATATTTCCAGGATAACTGACACAAACCGACCCGACAAAATTAGCTATTTATCGATTCATGTAAAAATGAGCAGAATAGTTTTTTTATGTTTTGTACAGGTTTATGAATAATAGATAAACTCAGGGGGTTTATGTAACACATGGCTGACTGTAGTATTATAACATAGTTCTATTGTTTAGGCCCCATTTGTAATTCCCCTGCGAGACTGCTGCTCCATTTACTTATTTGACTTCAGTAAGATCAGTAGTAGCTTTAATTCTTACTCTAATACCATCTATCAGGTTAGAAACTGGACAGCGAATGTACCCGGCACCCGGGAAATGGGCTGGCACAAATGATGTACACAGTCGTAAATAACATTCGTGTTGGAACTTCGCAGCAGACGTAAATCATGTGACCAACATCACTAACAAAAATGACCAATGACATGATTTTTCATTGGTGGTGCACTAATCTTCGAATTACCATTGACTATAGAATATATACTCCTCTCTTCTATTGTCTCTGGATAAACACCGATCCATGTGTACCTAACTTTAGGTGTAATCCTTTCAAATATCATTGTTCATTGGAGCAGGGAATTGAGATTTCCCATTTCCCTGATTGGAGGAAATTTGAAACTTGGGCCGAGGTTGGTCTACAACACTATTAATATTCAGTCCTTAAAGTTCCAAAACTGACCTTAGAAAGATACTTCATGTTATATACATCCCAACTTGTTTCTATGCTGTATGAATATTCTGTAACTTTATTATTTGATCCCAGGCAATTAGATTCCACAAAATGTCATCAAGTTGTAATTTTTATACGATAAAAACTTATTCTATAGTTATCGATGTTTGTATAGTAATATACACAAATACTTCATTAGCAGCCGACAATGTCAATATATCAACAGATATAATATAATTATCATTAATTATCCACTAGTCTATACAGACATACAGGCAGTTTTTCATGACCAAAAGACCTGCTTTCAAAATGACTAAAATACCAACTTGATGATAGGGTAACATTCATACAACAACTCTTCAAACATGAAAACCTGCTTCTAAAACCGGTAAATGATGATAACTATTGAAATAAGCGGAAACCAGCACTGATGGGGTATCCCTTCACGCTCAATGAGAAAATGTCACAATTCTAAAACTCTTCAAAATCTATCACATTGTTTTATAGTCAGATTATATAATGTTTTAGTTTATCACTCACAGGTATCAGTATGATAATATGAGTTCCAACGCCGATAGTAAGATTTCAAATATATAGTGGTATAGCCTCAACCCTTATAATGACTGAAGTGGATTCAATCACTGCTGTGCACTAAAACAAAACTTGCTAGTTGATATGGTTAGATGGTGAAGCATCATTAACAATTATTCACAACAGATGCTGTTTGATCCAAACAGATATTCAACAAAAACCCCTGAGATTCAGATTTGCAAACTGTAAATTCTGACCCAAATGGGAAAATTCAACTTATTTTGTACTGGATATAACAAACTATTATCACTTATTACAATTGTAAAGAGGTAGCTCACTAACTGATAGTATTTCTATTAGTTGTATATTGTTTGTAAGTTTTAAGTTTGTTGTTGTTATTTTCAGATAAAACTCGGATTATTTGCTCACCTTTTTTGTGATTGTGAAACCCACCTGTTTTCTTCAATCTTCTGGCGTTTCCGTTGTTTTTCTTCATCCGTTAGGATGTATTCTTTACGCATACCGATTTCAAAACATTTTTTTAATCGACAACGTTTGCAAAAGCGTCTATTCGAAATGTCCATCTTACATTTTTCATCGTACGGGCATTTGAAGTATTCCTGAAATAGAGAAAATTTTCAGCATTAATCACTGAATTGATGGAATACCGGGTGAAAATAATCACAGAAATTTTTACAGTAAACCAATTCAGCGAGTGGGAGGTAAAATGATGATTTTCATTTAGGTTTTGACTGGAGAAATACGAAAATAAAGTAAAACTATGTGAGAACAGACAGTTGAAATTCTTTAAACAACTGTTAATGATAGAAAGTGTATCAATATCAAACTGAAACACTCCACACTGAAACTATGTGAGATAATAGTCTGTAGAAATGTAATCGAGTGAAATAACAGAACACTTCGTTTTACAACCGTGACTTCATCTGGGACATTTGAAACGTGAAGTGAATCCACACAAGGTAACAAAACTGAAACAACTTACCAGACCCTTTAATGCATTTCGTCTGAAGAATGCTTTACAGGATTCACACGATATAGCATCAAAATTATACCCCAGAGCTCGATCACCACAAACTCCACAATATTTATCTTCTTTTAATTTACGTGCTCGTCCACCTTTCGCCTGATTCGAATCATCGCTCTGATTACCGGGAGCTCCTATATAACTATCAGAACCTGAACTGCCCATAGATCCTGGAGAACTGACCAGTGGTGGATACCCTCCTGGTGTAGCCCGTATATGAGCACCATTAGTCGTTAAACCCAGTCCTAGCGGAGACATCTGACCTGCCATCATATTTACATCCATAGCTTCTGTTTTAATATTCAGAGGAAATTGTAAATGACTTCTCATTGGTCGAATATCCTGAAATATAAATTTACAGCCCATTCTATTAATGTTCAATTCTCAATCAGATTTTATTAAATTGACATTTTGTTTCTCTCAATTACTTTTTTCTTTCAAATTGAAACAAATTATATTAACATTTGTTCTCGATAACAAATTCCTGAAGTGTAATTGAAGTAGTATTCTTTAATCATAAGTTCAAATATTCTCCTTAACCTCAGAGATGAGTTAACAGTCGAAGCTAATATTATTCCAATTTTTGTTGGACGAAAGAAAAAATACTGCATAGATAAATATTATTATAGTCTATAATTGATATTTACAGATGTATGAGAGGGTATACCACAGTAAGGGTACATGAAGAGCCCACACACATACATCTCAAAGTTTAACACACATTGAGACAACTTTTTTTCTAATTTATCTCATTCCAAAGATTTACCTCAGCTTCAGCTGGACGTCCGAACTTCTGCCGGTAGCAATCGGTCATATCAGTGCAGGTTCCATTCATCATATCTGAATGTTTGTTTGTTAAAACTGGAGGACAATTCTCCAACGAAAGTGCAGCAAGTTGCATAAACTGTAAAATAAATTAACACATGGGTTTGACGTCATTTCTGAGGCCAGTTTCAAAATGGAAATGTTATGATTAGTTGCTTATGGCAACTTCTCAACTTCTCATTTTCAATAACAACAACAAATGAAGGTGATCATAATTAGCTTTGTGTAACTAGTCGCCTGATTTTTCAAAGATTTAATTAAAGGCATTTTCAACTGCCAGGATTTAAAGTCTGAATTGGGAGCTGTTTTGATAAGTTTATTGCTGAAAATATTCTTGATTCAGAAAAATCTCATGTGAAGCATTTTAATCGATTGTATGAAACCTTGAGTCAGAGAGAATGTTGTCATCGTTAATGTTTTAGGAAGCAGAAATAGCAGTTTATTTGAAGAACGATTCTGACAGTAAAGTCATTAACTGTTGAGTACACTCAACTGTCACTTATACACGGTGTACAGTTAAAACATTTTACATCAGTAGATTGTCACTATAATACTACTACTGTCAGTATTCTAAACTTATATATATATATATATATTGAGAAGAGGGTTAATGGATGATCAAGTCCAGTATTGAACACTGGTCCTCTGAGAGGGGCAGTACTCAGGAATTCACCGCAATGAAATTCTGATTTTGGTTGGTGTCGGTAGCTTAATCAATTTTAGAGGTTGATTCATTGATATAAATCAACTGACCCAAATTGTCTGATAGGTATAAAATCTGAGGATAAATACTCTTTGAGATAAATTTGAGTTCACCTTTCCAATAAGAATGCTTGTTTTTACATGATATTCACAAATCCCGCGTTCCTTTTACTTATTTCAAATCCAGAAAGAAAATTGGGCTTAGGTACTTGAGTGAATTTTACAACGAAAGATAGAAATTAACTTGGAGTGAAAGTATAAAAATGTGTCAGCTCAGTAAAACTTACAGGACTCACTCCGTTCATCATTTTGAGTATTGATCTATAATTTCACTGCCCCTATTGAAAAATATACCGGGGCAATGCAATCGCGTTTTGGTCTTTGAGGTTTGATGATTGATTAATACCTGAAAATAGAATAATATTCATTTCATTAATTTACAATAAAGATAATTTGGAGAACTAGTTTTAAGAGGAAATATGAGATATCATAGAGAAAATCATTGATACAGTGAGAACTAAGTGAAAATTTAACAGCTGCTCATTGACCGTATTCTACACAAGTTAGAATAACTTGTTTTATCTATCCAATCTCTCAAACTATCAGTCTCATCTCAGATAAATAATTTTTTCTAATTTATTGACTTTGTCACCAGTCTAGCTCAATTTCTAGCGCAAACTTTACTCTACGCCTAACTGCTACTAAGCGACCTCTCTCCCTCTGTCTCACCCTGCACTAATTCAATCCCCTCTCTGCACTCATTCAGTCGCCTCCCCGCATTCATTGTATCCCCTCCCCTCACTCACTCACTCACTCACTCACTCACTCACTCACTCCGTCTCCTCCCCTCACTCACTCACTCCATCCCAATCCCCTATCTTATTCCATCCCTCCCCTCTCTAACTCCGTCCCCATCCCCTATCTCATTCTATCCCTCCCCTCACTCACTCCCTCCCCTCCCCTCAATCCCATCCCCATCCCCTCTCTCATTCCATCCCACCCTTCACTAATTCACCTCTCATTCTACACCACTCTCCCTCCTCTTTTCCCGACACTTGCCCTCCAGCGCTGCTGTTATCTCCCAACTAAATTTCTAATTCCAGTCACAGTAATAGCCACATGTTACTGTTTTATCAACCACTGATGGCTCGAGTCATCTGTCACTGCTGCTCCCTTCATCACTACCGTTATCTGTACTAAACTCAACTCATCTCGCACTCAAATCATTGGATTTTTACAATAGATAAAAAGTGTTGTATATACTTTTTTAATGAGGGAACAGGTAACAGAAACCAATAATTCCAGTCCCTGACACCCATCTGCGATATATATGATATGTCTAGTGGTTCAGTGATATATATGATTACAATATGCGTATATATGTATCAGAATCATTTATGTTATTGATTGATGTAAAAATTATTTCAGCTTATAACTATCAACATATAAAACACAATCAATACAAATTGTGTGTGAAAGTACCTTAGAGTCTGAGCGGCCGATTGTACTATTAAAATGCCATTGATCAATACCAAATTTCAATCATTATTTTCATTCTGTGATTTCTTTGAGAATTGGTCATAGAATGAGTTATCTAAGATTCCTATGACCTAAAGAATCGTTTATTTGCACCGATCTTCCATCAAATTTAGATGCTCAAAGGTAAACATATTTTGAGAAATTAAAGGTGGATGGAACTGCATTGACTGAGACAGTGGGGTATCTACAGTGAGCTAGGGCGTGGTGATGATTTCCTACACAAAGAATTACTAACTACCGTACAGAGTGAAAAAAAATACTATAAATCAATGATAGATCAATAGATCAATACTGGTCAGATACATACACCCGATGTAGATTGAAGTTAATTGGATTTACAGTCATAACAGTGAGTGATATATTCGGTAATTTAGACATCATCGGGGAATATTATTTAATGAACAACAGTTAGTTAGAATATCAAATATCTAGCAATGGATATAAAATCTCTCAGCTGAATGGATGCCTAGTGGAGCCGAGCACAGGCCCAGCTAGAGGGTCACCAAACAGAGACATGGGGTCTGAAAACTGAAGTTGTATGTTTTGGAGATTGATTCAAATGAAGAGGTTTTGAAAATTATGAATTACAAGAGAAAAACTGACATTTTGTGATATCAGTGAATTATAGCATCTTTATTGAGCAAACATATTCAGAAAATTTATTGATGATGAAGTTACCAGTCATTAAGATATGGATATGAAATTAAATTTGCATAATATCGACTGTTCTAACTCAGATTGTCACTGTATTAAATTAAATGCTACATGATAATAATAAAATGTGTCTCAACAGTAGATGAATTTTAATTTCATGATATTCTGTGTGTTGCACTAATTTTGGTTAATGGAACACGGAACATTTGTTTTGACATGAGATGTATTTGTTTTGTCATGAATTTCATATTTGGTGCAAAAGTATTACAATTGGTGGAATATAAAGAAAAGAGTCTTGTAGAACATGTAACACAAATGAACAACATTTGGTTCAGAATTATTCATATTCAATTTCTGAAGACATGTTATCAGTTTCTTCATCCAAAATATTCAACACGAATTCAGGTTGAGATGAACCCGGATCTCTCGCATTAACTGTGCCATGGCGACGGCCACAAATGATCAGAGCCTCTCTCTCTCTCTGGTGAAAGGTGATCATTTTGACTATGGGTCAGTCTTTGAAACAGGTATAAAACTACTATGACTGATGGTGAGTTTGTGACATGTGTAAATGATCGTGAAGTATATCTCAGACGTCACAGTTTGTCCTGACTTTATATGACAGCATAAATTACATGGATGTTGTGAAGTGTACTTCACTGCCACATAACTACTTCACTACCAACATTTATAGCTATTACATATTATTGCAGGCATCAGTCGGTTATATTAATTTCTTCTCAAGACTCACAGAACTGTACGCGACTGTTTTATTATTCATGCATCAACCATACATGCAGTCTCCCTGTATACGATTTTATTGTAAAAAAATCTGATATGTCCCCATACTTTATTCACTGATCGGCTGATAGATATTTTAAAATTTGAGATAAAAGATAGTTAAGCTGGATATACCTTCAAAAAGAATTAATTGTAAAATATATCTCCAGTTACTTTTAGTTTCCTAATGCCATGCAAAAACTTTATGTTTGGACGAATTTCAAAGCAATTTAAATCTTGAGATTCATAATGTTTTAGACTGAAGAATATTAAGAAATCCCAATCTTTATCAAATTGAAGTTTAGCAAATTCAAATGTCATTAAAAACACAAGAATACGATTCAAGACTAAATATTGAATATTTTATATATAATCAGTTAATGACCTATACTTACTGTCTATGTATAAATATCTCATCTAAAAACTCCTACATGATGATAGTCTTCACAAAATATCTGAAAATACAAGAAAAAAAGTGACATCAAAAATATTTCATATTTAACTTTAACATGGGTAAAGAAAAATGCATAAGAATAACTGATGATTCTGAGGTAACACTCAGTGAAATAGTTGATAAGACACACATTATGGCTGAAGGCAACGCTGATAAAATCACATTATCATTATTTGCCTTTAATAAAAAAATTACCATGAAAATAAACAGTTACAAGTTAACAAGGATTATCTTGAATTAAAAAACGAATACAGCAAAAATCCTCGGGCGATTGATGATAAACTAAATGAATTTTTGCATTTTCCACATGCAGGGCAGCAAAAAAGTTGGTCTCAAGACGATAACCTTTTCATCCAGAACCAATTTAATAACAATATGAAACTCTTCACAGTCCGTCAGTCATTTACTCTCATGTTTCTAAGAAAGCAGTCCAATTTTCATTAAGTAAAAGTGCTGTCTATTTATGAATGTGGGGATTATAAAAATGTTGAAATGATCTGTCATTGAGGTGTCTTCACCGTGACAATCTAATCATGAATATAGGTAGGAATTCTAGAAGAGTAGTAGGTTATTAGTGGAGTATCTCACTGCTACCTTCACCAGATATCCTAAAGGACCAATTTGATGGTTGTTATTCCATAAACTGCAGAGATATGTGTAGCTTTTTGAATAAAAGGTTTTCATTTCAACAAATGCTGCAATCTACTTACAATTTTTACCATGAGTATATGAAGGGATAACAGTTCACTCATTGATATTGATATATATTCAGAATTAAGACTTATTTTTTTCAATCATCACTACTCAACCACCTGTCATACACATCTAAAATACTAGCCCAAATGAATTATTCAATATTTGAACCCATAACCTACATTAGTTTGAAAGTTAAAGTAACTTGAATAGAATGTATCATCCGTTAGCTAATGACATTCAACTGCACGAACTGGCTATGAAATAAAATTGTCTTGCTAAATTTCATATATTTAAAAATGTTTGTTTTAAAACATTTTTTTGTAAGAATAATTATTCTGAAAGCAGAACAATTTTTTATTCTACTGTTATAAATTGTGACTGAATCATGTGATAAAAATTGAACTGCCTGTATACTGGGAATTATAGTTACATTATGATCTACTTTTTTGCATTTTTATATTTTTTGAAATACTTTCTATCAGGGTATGTCGGTGACACATGGAGTCTGATTTGCCAGGGATCTAACAGCATAAATCAATACTTTGAAATGGGCCGTTTCTGAATTAATCATTAATTAAATATCAGAATTTATTGAAAGGAGAAAGATTTGAGTCCGGAGAAGAAAAAAGACCATTCGTAATGATATTGATCTAAAATAACTGATAGAGCAAACATTTGCATATTTATTTGATACAAGCGTTATGAAGTGGAAATGCTTGAGTCGATATACTGGCGAATCATAGAAAACTGTAACTGATAGAGAGAGATTGGGGACACAGTAATATTGGCAGTTACATGAGTGCCCATACTACATTAACATCAAGTGTTCATCTTCTATAAAAACCTGAACACATATAGCTTACTAATGTCACATTTCCTGTTCATTGATTCTTGAAAAATATATCTATTTCTCTCCTAAATTTAGCAATGGATAAACTCACCTTTCAAGAGAGAACTTCAGAGATTAGGAGTGAAATAAGTCACTTTGATATTACTTTATTAATATCTCATATTTTATGAGGAAACAATGTTTTTCGTGCTGAAATCCTGGCTACAACCAAACTAATATATATAACACAGGAATATATTTCGTTTTCTAAAGAAATATCTATCCGGTTGATAACTGAGCAGTGTCTGATCTCTATACTCATGTAATCATATCATGCTATGATATTGCCGTTTTTATAAGAACATCATGAATTCTTCGCGATACTGCTCACGATGGGATAGATATATTTCTAGCATAAATCTTATTGTCATTCCCCACGGGCGAATTATTTAAGTACATCTACCAGATGGAAAACTGCTGGGTTTTTTTTCTCGAGAAAAACATTTCAGCGAAAAGCCCTTGAATATTGTAACATCCTTTAAGATATCGCTACCTCAATGGAGCCGAGTTGTCTTTGTTACCAGACGGATTAAAAAACTATCATCAGGCCCTGATTTCATCATGACATTTACAAAATGCTGAATAATTAGTGAACGAAAATCTCTGAAATTCAAGGCGATGAAAAAAAAGAAAAGTTTCTGAGCTGAAAATTTCGCTTTAAAATTAGAAACTTCATCAACAGTCAGTGAATAATGATAGAAGAGATGTTTTTAGGTGCTACTACTAAAAGGCATGGCAGCTTTAAAGAGAAAACATTCTACGAGAAAAACAAAACCGGTGTGTTAGACAACTCCCTGCAGTGAAGTGAGCTAATGAACCTACACTATCACTCATCTATCTCTTCACTGATATTTCTCTTTTCTCATCTTTGCTATCTCCTTTCTACCTCTATCCCCCTTTCTAACTCCCTCCATTTTAAATCCCTTATCTCTCCCCCAATTACCCTCTCCTCACTCCCTCCTCCACTCACACCTCCTCTCTCCAGTAAAATACCTGCCTATGATAATATAACTGTATGATAGTTTATATTAGAGCATATAATCCCATAGTATATACAGATTTCATTGTAAAAACATATATTTTAAACCAGGGATTCATATTCTACAAGTATCCCCCACAGTAGTATATATAGACCATAGAAAACAATGGATGAATTTTAAATCAATTATCAATCAATAGTAATCATATTTCACCAACCCTAGGGGCTTGACGATCATCTGATATTACAAAGAACTATTTCACTGACTACTGACACGATTCTTTCTGTTCACATTATGAATTGTGTAATTTAAAATCTCCTTAAAAACACCACATTGCAGGGAGATCAAATTCATATGTTGTGGTGGATATTTTATTCTGAATTTTTTCATGCCAGAAGCCAGAAGTTAGAAAAAAACGGTTATGGAAATATTATCTGGTATAATGTGTAATGAAATCTTCATAAAACTGAAAATAAAAATAACTGCAGAATGATTTAAAAATGGGATCTGATGAAATTAGAATTCTCATAGTTGCGAATGGTAGTTATGTAAATGAGATACACACAAAAGACTGGTGTTAAAATGAGAAATGATAAAGTGTAGAAACTGGAGGAATTTTAGTATCAAACTGATGATTGGTACATGAGCAGACATTGTATCATAAAATCACAGATTATTGCCCATTTGTCATATCCTAGTCTCATATCACCGCTACACGGTTCTATACAAATCCTACATAAAACTTGCATAATACAGCCATAATATACGTCACTGAGTCACCATTTATCAAACAGAAAAATGTAGTCCTTCAACCATTCCAATCACTGCATATCAAAACTTCAATATTCGCTGAAATCAAGATGGCTGTTTTTATGGTGGACATAAATTTTTCAGATATTAAAACTGGATTTTTTTAAATGTATGGATTACAAATTATGAACACATGGCAGAACTAGTAATCTGATGATAATGTTCGTTGATACAAATTTCGGAGAATTATGATAAGAAAATTTCCATGAAAATCTAGCAGCCTATTTTACATTTTGTTTTTTTGTTTAACTCAGCTAAAACCCCTCTTTTCAGTGATCTCTTAGATCAGTGTGCAAAGTTAAGATAATTTTTGGGGTCAAGTCCTCCCTTTGGAGCCAACCCGTGGGCATCGACTTCGTACTTTAAGATGTAGAATTTAATACCGCTACCTGATATATCAGTTACATAAATGACAAACTTGAAGATCAAAATTATAGAACATATCAATCAATTTTCTGTTTCATTGTGAAATAGAATTGTTCAACATGTACAACAAATTGCTTTTGTAAAAAGATCATCTTGAAGTATTCATCTTAAATTTTTAACTTTGAATATCTGACACCGATCTGATAACATGTCAACATGTTACAATACGAGCTGTTACTGTTTCATATTTCACCTAAATCATGTATTATATAATAAATATTACAACATATGTGTAGTAATTATCATAAAAACATTTAACTACCTTCAGTTATTGATGTCAAATTTGATTTATATCAGAATATCGCTATCAGATATATATCATAATACAGCTATTTAACTACGTGTTTTACATACTGACAGGTTGTGTCATCAAATCATTCAGACAATAGTTTTTACACTCATGTAATTTTCTAACCAAAAATCTTTATTCAAATTGTTTGCAATCAGCAAATTTTTGCAGATATGTTTATCCAGTTTTGAGCATGGATCCAGAGATAAACGTTGACTGTGTAACAGCACTGAAAAGGGCAGAATTGGATGAAACCTTTGAACATGTAACGCTGGTGAAGGGGCAAATATGAAACTAAATTATTGAAAATATTCATTTTTTATCAAAATTTAGTCACAAAAGATTTCTGACTTAGTCAAATCAGCCCATGATGTATTAACCGAGGGTAAGAGGTGATAGATTGAACGGACGGACTCAGTGATTTGGTAGAACTATGAGAAACTATTGTCAAAAATCAAGTTGAGGGAGAAGACATTCTAATTAGATTAAGGAATTGATTAATTTATACAGATTCTAACGATGTTACAGCGATTAAACCAGATCAATTAGATGTATATAAATGAATCAACAAAATAGAAGGTGAAGGTCGTCACCAATGACAACCGAGGGAGACATTTGTACTGATTAATGACAACATTTATAAAGAGTAAATGTAGCAAATAGAATGAATCACTGATACCAATTTACCTACACTTATATCTTTCACTACTCCTCTCCAATCTCCACCCTCATCGACCAGTCAAGGGGCAACTTTCAGACAGTGTTTTATTGAGCAATGAAGGTACAAGTTATGGGGGGTACGTGGAGATATTTAATTCAAACTGAATGCATCCTGGACTATGGCAGTTTCTAGAAGAGCAATATCTGTGGAGAGAGCACTTTGTGACAGACTTTCTTAACGCTCGCCTTCACTTTCTCTCCATCCACAGATAAATACACAGTGATATGATCTTATCCAGCACAGCATTAGATGATAAATTAGTTGATATATCAACCAAACAGAATAATAACCCAGAACTAATCTCGAAAAATATATCATTAATCAATATCATATGGTCCAGACAGAGATGGTCTTTCGACACAAAAAATTCATAAATGCAAGAAAATGAAATCTGTAGAACTGGCAATATAAGGGAATCACTGAGTGCAACTGACTCCTGACAAATTATGTGTACTTGATAATTGGAGAGTTGTATAAGAAATACTTCCAATTGTACAATGATGAAGTGATAATGGAATAAAGAGGTGATAATATTCAGAGAAATCCTTAAGTCTCAGGTTATCATTATATCAAATCAGTATTGAAATGTGTACGGTAAGTAACCATAGAGATTGTTATTAAATACAGTATTGTTACTATGGTTTTCAATCTGAAAACATCATATTGTTTAATTAGAAGTTATCACATTAGTTCCCTAAGCCTCTACATTCCTTTATTTCTGTTTTCAATTAAATGAATCTCACACAACAAAAATGCACTTGTCTTATTCAAATGTCTAATATGATACAATCTTCCTGGTTAAATCCTTAAGGAGGTTGATTTCCCTATCATACGTATATTCTGACATCAATTTTTTGCTGAAAGATTGAGTGTTATTATACAACCTCTTAACCGAGTCAGTTATACAGCTTCCATTTTATAATGAGAAACCTTACAACTAACTTAGGAGTGAAATATCTTTAAAAATTCATTCTTATACAAATCTCAGCAGAGAGAATTCAAGTTGTAAGTTTTTTTACCAAAAATACATCCTCTTTGAGTATTTTTGGTTTCACCCACCGATGATGGTCCAGACCCAGTTACTGGTTATAGAGCAGGAAAACTAGAACATCTTATAGAGAAGCTAAGAAGAGGCTATGATGTATAGAGATCGTAACTGAAGTTTAAGCAGCTAAAACAGCAGTGAGTATTAACTGTAAGTGCACCGAATAACCCCGAGAGAGAGTTGTATTGATCTTTGAATAAATTGTTGCCTGATAAATTTTTACGTATGTATAACTTGATTATGAAGTGTACACATAATGTAAACCAAAAATATGTAAAGTATGTATGTTGATAATAAAGGTCAGTCGATGGTTCTATAATTACTAATCCCGTTCTCTCTTCATTGTTTTAATTGTTTTCTATATTATAATAACTCGTTATAATACTGTTTATATACATTGTCTCTATCTCTCATACAGTTCCTAAAACCCCTGCTGCGGGTTATTCTAAACTAGTTCAATCTCAAATACTGTTCAGTTGTGAAGACAAAGATTATCATTCATTAAAATGATTTATAAAACAATCGGTCTTACTCATTGATTCAAACTCTAGATTTTTTGGAATAAAAAGTAGGCTTTTTCTTTATAAAATTTCTATTTGACATTTTTCTCTACAATGTTTGTATTCGACTACTACAACAGATAAAGTAGTTCAGAGTGAAAAGTTCAATAAGTCGGATGAACTAATACCTCTGTCCTCCACTAATTCGACATTTCTAATACCTCAGCCCTTCACTAATTCCACATTTCGATATACCAAGGAAAATGCTAATACCCGCAGTAGTAAGTAATCACAGTTCATTAACAGTGGAAGGTTATACATGATGTCAGTTGAACTGAAGATTTAAAATCACTGAGTGACTATAATTCATACCGTAAGAAAAAAAAACTACGAAGCATTTCTCGTGTTTGAGAATGAGATTTATGTATGAGCTGTATAAAGTACTGTGGTATAAGATATAGCATAGAAATACAGGTGAATCAGGTCAGTCAGTGCGCAAAATTTATCAACAAAACTACTCAAACACTGCCGGATATACAAGACAGTGAATTTATAAGATCATTTATAACTAGCTGTATAATACAGTTAGATATCATACTGTGTTGACGTGTGTCTCTTTTAAATTCGGTCATAAACTAGTCCTAAATAGATTGCCTGTCAGTTTTCATTATTTTCAATCAGTGAATAGTTTCAGAGTCAGATGAATGATTATAATAATTTTAATTGTACAAATACACTCTCTGTGTATAGTTTATTAACTCCCGATACACGACTGATCAATAGTTCGCTGAACTCCTCGTATACATCTTCAGGGTATATACAATATCACCTAGTTTTTCTGCTATTATTGATCTGTTATGACTGACTATGACTATTTACATCATCAACATTTATTTCTACTGATTCTTACTTGATTAAAAACTATAGACCAATATAATGCGAAGATTCTGGAAATTATTTTCACGTGGAAAATCCCATTGCAAAAATATGTGTCCACCTACTGCACTGGTTTATAAAATTGATAAAATCATAGTTAAAATATCAAATTATAACGTGGTAGGTGAGAACAAGATTTACTGTGATTCGTTACAGGTTTTCTCCATAAACAGAAAATTGCCTACAACTGTATTTAGCTGAGGTTGCAGGACTTGGAATTTGTATTTGCACCCTAAAGAAAAAAAATGTTCTGTTGCTCATCACTTAAAAAATTGTGCCACTTACAGCAAAAACCTTTTGTATTGATTTTTATTCAAAATATAGAGGTTAATGGTTAAAGGTGAAGTTGTTTGCTGGGTAACCCTAGCTCAGATTTGCACTTTAAATGGAAATATTTTGTTGTTGAATTCTGAGTAAATAGTGAAGATACGTTACTGCTGACCACAGATTATTATTCTAAGAATATAAAAAATCTGAACCAGGATGAAACGAGAGGGTGAGGGGGGTATAAACAATTAGTGAGAACTGCGGGAGTATTACTAATTGAAGATATATTTGAAGAATGATAGAACTAGATACTTCAATAAAAGAAACACCAGTAACAGTTTACTTAGATGTCTAAAGATCAGTAGCACACAGGTGTAATTTGACTGTCGCTAACTTCGCTGGAAATGTCTACTGCACTGACACAAGCCTGTGTTTTTTTATCACTTGTGCAAGTTTTCACAAAATGAAACTTGCTGCGATATTTTCTTACACTTGTGATTAGTGATTAAGCCGGTGACCGCTATTAAAAGCAGAGGCGATATTTAGTGTGATTAGGCGCCGGGGACTCATGACTAATAAAATCGCGTAGTGTAACCATCACCGCGACCTGCTGATAGCAACGGCGATCCAGTACCTAAAAATTGAGAGTGTCCAGTCTCAGTCATTTTTCCAGTGATTTTAATCACATGATCAACAGCAAGCATTTGATCGAGAGAATATTACACTATGTCTGCTGTTTCCAACATGAGTGTTATTTGTAGTTGAGCGTGCACCGGACGCATCAAGTTGTAAATCAATGTTTTATATTTATTCTAAAATATATGTTTGAGTTAAACATCTGTTTAAAAGATGTAACTGTTTGGGTTCACTGACTTCAGCTGTCCAGTCGAAAATGTCGATGACATCAAAATCAAAATCATATATCCCATCACAACAAACTAGACAAGGTCAGAAATTTTGCTGTAAGGCCTACAATATGAGGAGCCGATAGTTTGTAATATATGAGTATGAAACATTTATATAATGGTTTGATGCAATATTTTCTTTTAAAATCCTTGAAAAATGCTATTACTCACCAACATAGTTGATTATTCCAGTCTATATAACACTGCC
>JAYMFW010169697.1:4619-16678 GCA_036785005.1 Tubulanus punctatus
ATCTTCTGTTCTGATCGTCAAAGCCACCCAGAAATTTTGTTGAGACGTTCCAAGTATCCGATATTATCAGAACAGTTGACATCAGTCAAGATGAACAAGTCAAAATGATATTAAGTTAGTCTTGAAGTGGTAAATGGGTACAGATCGAAATATGATCATAAGCCAGGGCTAAGAAATCTACTCAAATGAAAAATGAATTAAGTAAAATTTCATGGGATCGAAACAGTTCATGAAGAAAAGAAAACCACATTATGGAATTTCAGAATGGAAACAAAACACAAGATTTTACATTTCTAGTACAGTGATTTAAACAATTTTTGGTATCCATTTACTGTAACACTACTTGATCAGAAATTATTTAGTTCATTTTTAGTAATTTTCTTTTTTTCAAGAATTAAAGATAATGGAGTGGTTAAATGGACTATCATTAAACAAGAGTACTTACTGTACCTGCTCACTGCAGTTTACAGGTGGTTGAATTCTGATCAGGTTCCCACGGTTTATTGCTGAAATTCCTTTTCCTGAGTACTTCTACTTCGGAAAAATGCTGGTATTATTCGAAAAACCTGACTTAAGATTTTTGCGGTAATTGCTGCATTTTTTTTCCCATGAACTTTTTCGCAAACCTTTTAAGATATTTCAGCGAACACGTGAAATATTCATTTTAATGCCACCCTTTATAATGCCGATCTAGCTTCGGCGGTGGATACACAGAATTTGTACAGGGGGGGGGGCCTAATTTAAAAATCATAGAATAAAACTCACTGTACGATGCCAGCGCAAGATAAAGGCACAGGGGTTTTGGAATAACTTGTCTGAGATGCAATTTCAGCCCTCCTGACAATGATGCTTGACAAAAATAGGGAGGTCCGGGGTGCTTGGGGCTTCCCTGGATCCGCCCCTGAGCTTACTGTCTGCTTTTCCCACTAAACTTTTACTGGTACCAGAATTTGATTAATTTTAATTAAACAATCTTGTTGCAATGCCAATCTGGAAAACAGATTTTCTCCATACCTAAGGTTTACATTAGAAAGATTTGATAGATTGAGAAATGCTGATGTCTATCCGCCAAGATCAGGTCGCATCACTGAGATATCTCCAAATAAAGACTTTTGGAAAGTGAAATTCAAATAGGCCCTATCATATTTTGAATGTTGGAATGTTAATTTAGACCTGGAGTTATGAAGGCGTTGAGCCTTTATTCAGTTAGGTTATTCCCTGGTATGTTGTAACCATCTAATCATGTTGTACTTACATTGTACAAACCTAAGTTGTCGCCATCTTTGGGTGTAGATGTTTGGCTGTATCTATTAATTGGAATCAGAATGCTTTACATCTTTGTGAGATTTCTCCTAGTTAAGATTTTTAAAAACTAAAATTTATGACATCATATTTTTGATGTTGGAATGTTAATTTAGACCTGGTTTCACTGTTATGAGGCTGTTGAGCTTCATGCCCTGATATGTCTAGGATTAGTGTAGTCCAGAATAAAGATGTGACGAGTGAGCGTGTTAGAAGTAAAGATGATGAATGCGTACTAGTGTTGGTTAGGGTTGAGAGATCGGGCAAAATACTTCTACCTACGGTTCTACATGGTTCATTTGGTCAGTTTGATGAAAGAAGAAACTGAAATTGAACTGAGAAGTTTTCGCTAGTAATGAGCAGCCCTCCACAGTTTTCAGGTTTGGTTTCTCCAGGGAGTTGTTGTCATATAACAACTCACCAGGTTTCTCTATCGTAAAAGTTTATGGTGAAAATCACTCTGGTATATCTACATTTTCAACTGAATTAGAATCTGGTCATTTTATGGAAATGCTATCCAACTGCTATTGGGGTTGTTGCGAGGGATAGCAAACAGCCCCCCCCCCTTAAATTTTTCAAGTGCCCTAACATTTGATATGACTTTTTGTTGACAATCTTCATGTTTCTAAGAAAATGTTTCTTTTCTGCCATTATATAATTAAAAATTCTTATATGACTATTTTCCCTACTTATCTAAAGACTTTTTATGGAATAGCAGAAAAAGCATAAAGATATCTACATAAGTTACTATCATGGTATTACTTATCATATATTGTACATAGTATACTTGGAATAAACCTAAAAACCTTTGAATTATAGATATACATTTTCTTGGTCAGTTTTATCGGCAGATGCGGTAATAAGTTATAGAGGTATGTTTATTTTTTGGTTTTCTACGCTACCTGAATCTCGGAGATTTATTTACTGGTGAAGAAAGCTTCAATGATTTATGAAAGGCAGTCTTTTTATACTAATCTGTATATATGATATCTATAAGTAATGAGATAGTATCCAACCATGAATCTAAAAGTTACCGTCAAATGTTTTTTGAGAATGTAATCAAGTTTAAAAATAAAGCCTTTCCTCATTTTACACGATCTTTTTTCATTTCAAGACGTTTTGTTTTTTTAAATAGATAAGTCCACACTATGCATTCTACTATTTCAAAAGTTTTTTGAGCCAAGTACATATAAATTGGGGTTAAAAATGATTGAAGAGAGGGAATTTTATTGAAGAAGGAATATGGAGAAAAACTGCTCTCATGTCCACGAGGTTCATCATTTACAGCATTCTCATATATAAATTGAGCATTTCACAGATATTTTGATTAATGTTTTTTATATACAGATTATATCTTACGATGATAATTTTAGGCCCGTAGGACTTTAGCATTGAAACTTGACCGTCATGCGAAATCTAGTGTCTACTTCATACCAACTATTCCCAAAACTCACGGTTCAAATGAAGTAATTTTCTACCCCAATTATTGCATTTTTAGCGGGAGAAACCCATTGTGAAAATATGTGTCTGGTTTAGATCGATAAAATCCTTGCAAAATCAGAAAATCTTGTTCTCACCTACCATTCATAGTAGATTCTATATTTTTAAAACTTCCACCCCTGACTCAAAACATGGAAAAAAATATTTTTGATTGTATCTTTCTCAAGTATAGGTTCATAGTTTGCATCCGTTTTAATGTAGATTTGATCCATAATTTTCTTGAAAAATCGAATGAGGTGACCCTAAACGAGTCCCTAGAAGTTGATGGTTCGGTCCCGTATAGTTGATAGTATCATAAGATATAGATACATCTCATTTCTGAATGTTTTATATATGTACGGGGTAAGGAGTTGGTAAGTAACTGTTATTATTGTAGCAAGAATACGCAGACTTGATACCGATGGTGGGGTCATGTGACCCCGGTTCTTCTGTACAGACAGGGTGTCGGATAAACATACGCAGGTTATGGTAGGTTATGATGTGTTTGTGTGGTGCTAGAGAAGGCCATATATGTCAGTTATCCCTCGTTTGCTGAATAATACAAGAAAAAAAACCTGGCGAATTTTATGACGAATGCCAAAAATAATTGAATTCGCTTGTATAGTGGGGCAGGGAAATGGGAGAAGAATCGTCTGAAACAATTGGTGGATATATTTAGAAATCGTGTTAAAGTAAATGTAATTTTCGTTGTTATGAAATCAGGCGCCGATATTACGTAATATCTTCGAAGTCTGATTACCTATTCGTAAAAAAAAAAACATTGGTGAATCTAAAGCTACTTGTTGTGCAAGGATATTTTTGACTCAAAATCTGTAAGTATGTTTTTTGAACTATATATTTAAATTTTGGCTGTGTTTTCATTTATTCACAATATCCTTTCGAAGAAATTTTCTTCATCTAACACGTTGTGTCACTTGATCTTAGGTTTTTTTTCTGCCGCATGAGCGTCATGTATATGAATGTATCAACAACAACAAAAATTTCAGTATGTTTTTTGGGTAATCTGTTTCTTTTATTTGTACTTGTTTGGATTTTGTGAATGGTTAGAAAGAGATTATCCCTTGCTGAATTAAAAGCAGAAAAACATTCTGAAAGTGACAATGGAATTATCATAAAAACAACATTTAAAAGAATGTTGACTACTCATACCTCGGATCTGTTTAAACCTCGGTATCGCTTAGCTCAACAAAAAAATTCCGGTCCCTGGAGATTCGAGGAAAGCGGAGTTTACTGTAACAGAATATTGAGAAAATTTACGCCTATAAAAATTTGACCAAAAAATCTATGGCATTCATTAAAAGGATACAAAAAATCTCTTTATGCGCCTCATGAAAAATATGAAACACTATAGCAACTAATTTTTTTAAACCTAGTAAGCAAGTTGGAAAGTTTGACTGAAGAATTATACCACTACAGTATTTAAACAAAAAGAAACTCACTTTTTTTTCTTAGAAAACTTGGAGTAACCAATAGCAACCAATTTTTTATTTTAACAGTGTCTGATATAAGAATTTTAAGCTTTGTATTCCCCTGGATATGGCCATAACATTTAGCTAGGTATCACCTTTCTTGAAAAAGTGCTCATTACTTTTTTGTCATATGAGTGGAGTGTGGTTTTTTAGCTATATCAGGTATGAAGTAAAGTTATCCTTTAGCAATGAATGACTAATTTGGGTGTCATAGAAAAAAATATGAATAAAAAGAATTATGAAACCGGTTTTTGTCCACCATCACATCCCCAACCTGCAGATGGCAGTGATAGTGTTATAAGTCAATAATCATTCATTTTTTTCTGGCAGCCATTTTGATCTGGAAGTAGTAACCTCGTTCATTTGCATCCAATGAATCAACATTGCCTCATATATTCATTATTCAGATACTGAATAAAAGGGTTCATACGGTTTGGAAAGGTTGTGGAAAATGAAAACTGTTTTCAAGGCCCTGGAAAAGTCTTTGAAAATTTAGTCTTTTGTTGAAAGTTTTGGAATTTCAAGATCTATTCTATCACAAATTAACTCATTTTCTGAATTGAGTGAATCTTCTGAATGTTTTTCGTTGATCTAACTGAGCTATTTGGTAGTAGAATAAGTCTTGTTTTTAACAAATGGTATTGGAAAATCAGGTTTTTGGCTGTAGAAAAGTTATGGAAAAATTGTCTGATTCAAAGTGTAATGAACCCTGAATAATGGTGGGAGTGAGTAGTTATATCATGCACATTCAAATATCCTTTATCTTAGAATGAAAATTTGTTCTTGATTGGAAGGGATATTTATTAAACTGAATATATAGTATCTCCTAAGAACAATAGTAATAAAGAACTGAAATCTCTCGGTAAGAGATAAACCCAAAAAAGACTGTTTCCAAGAAAATACTGATACCGAGATTAACCTTCAATATATATATTGTGGGCTCTTTTTGTTATTGACACTATCAAAAATAAGTCGAGCTTTTGCTTATCACATTGTGAATTTTCTATCGCAACCGACTGCAACTCGCAATCAAAAATATGCTCTTCACGTTCAAGCAGTATGCAATTATCAATCATATTAGTTAGAAATATCATAACACTTGTAACTGGTATCGGCAATGGCTCCACATTCTGCTCATTTTCGCGCTCCGCGACTATATCACTATTCTGATTAGGTAGTAAATGTTTGCGCAAACTGACGCACTCATCCTCATCGTTGCCTTGCTTCAAACGGGTATATCGTGTACCGATGGCGTCTGTTACGCATGCCTCGGAAGAATATATCATTGCCCTTATGAATGGTGCAAAGATTATCTATTGTAAATTGTGAATATTTTTCTTTTGTCGATGGAATTTTTCCACCGGTTGAATACACGCTCTCCGATGATGCGTACTCCCGCGTGCTTGTTCGACTACTTGTTGATTGGTTTTTATGGCCGATCCGGTGGTTGATTTTATTTTCTACCTCCTGGTAACTGCGCGGGAGTAGATGTTGTCTGCTAATGTACTATCAGCGCAGCTTTGGTGTAATACTCGACTTGACCTGTCTGCGCGCTGCTATAAATATGTACCTGGGAAAAGCGAACAGGTAACTTTCTCACAGTTGAAAATGCCGTAGAACTCAAAATAATCGATAATCAAATACTTTTCTCGGCTTTTCCTAGCTCATTGTAAGTTAGCCTCGAAATTTTTTTCTTTACCTGTCATCAACTCCTCCTTACCGTATTGGATTTTGTTCGTCGGGATTTTTCCGATTTTCTGGGATCTTCATTGGTTTGAAATGAATTTATCGTGAAACTTTATTGAAATGCTAGTTGAATTGTAATCGATCCGTTATCGCTTACTGCCAGAGATAAAATGACTGAAGACGTGCCAATCGCGTGTAGAAAAATTGCTGCACGTATATAATGTAGGCGTAAAACCTGGCAGAATGAAAGACATTTGAGAAGTTGACTGATGCATATATTTATATATATCTGAGAGAAGTCCTTTAGATTTTGGGAATTATGACTCTGTCTCGATGTGGGTCTTCAACATGCTTAAACTCCATGTCTCGTCAGTAAGCTCTTCCAGTTCACCGAAATCCATGCCTAGTTCGGCGTTGTCTTTTAGTAGCCTCATTAGTGTAGCAGTTAAGTCATCTCATCCGGGTCGTCATTTGCTTCGTATAATATCTCTCTGAGGACACTTTGAGCACTATCTTTAGTAGCCATATTGTACTTGGAATTCACTTCGTAAGTAGGTAACATCTCGCCGATGTACGCCGTTAATATGTACGTCGGCTAACGTAGGATTGGCTGACAACTGTGACAGATATATATGTGTGTACTAGTTGTACGTTCGCCCCCGCCATTTCTCTTACCAACGAAAAACGTCTTTACTTTACTATGAAGTTTTACGATCACTTATAAATAAATGCATCATAGTAGTTCTAAGACATAGTTCTTGAAGAAAAAACAACAACGCTCGAAAAAATATAAGTAAGGGAGTACGAACATGTTAGTTCATTCAGAAATGCGATTCAGGGTATTCGCTTTATTGGCAGGGTCAGGTAGTAAGGTAACTCGGCTCTTGTTTCTAGTTGCAACAAAGTTGTTGCTGTTGTCCTCGAGGCTCATTCTTACATTTTTTCGTCTTGATTTGAAGCGTGGGAACCGATAACGGCAACTTGTTGCTGCACTACGGATCAAGGCAGCTGGGAGCTCCTCTTGCAGTTCTCCTATTCACGATCAGGTGTCTACATTATCTCTTAATTCATGTAAAAACATACTGGAAAAATGTTGCGCACTTTCAGCCAATTGTGTGAAGGCTCATTGGGGGCAGACTTTGCCATTTTCTCACGCTGCGTTTCCTCATAAATCTTCGCCGGCTTGTCTTTCGTTGTGAGTTTAATGCGTAAAAAATGGCAGCTGCCTCTTCTACCTCTTCTGAAATGTTATAAATGGTTGAAAACTTGACTTCAGTTTGGTATGCTGGTTATTCGTGGTATGGAGTTCGCCTCGTAGCCTTTCTAGTGACGGGCATTCAGATCGCGATGGCTACCACAGAGGGAGAGCACTCATTCTCCTATTCGAGAGTAACATCAATGAGATCAACTTTATTTTCACAGGGTTTTTTCGGGTGTATGCATAAGTGAGAAAACTTCTCAAGAATTTCGAGAACAGGACACCTGTAAATTACCAACACATGGCTTGTAATGAGAAGTGAAAATATGATAAGAACATATGTTTATTCAACCGTGCAATCAAACCTACCACTCTTCAGGTGCAACAACTCCCGTAGTGAAACAGAAAGTTTTCAATTACCAAGAAATATCTCTGTTAGGAGATTGTAGCTTACTATGTTGATAAATCAAAAAGAATCTGAAAGGTGTTTAGCGAAATTGAATCTTCAATCTTTTCTCCTTATCAATTTCTCAAATCTACACCAACAAATCATTGGCATCATATCATCAATAACGTGGATTAAATCTTAGTTAACTTCTAGGTTCTGCTTGGTAAGGGTTCTTCACTTTGAATTCATGAAGTTTGAATGATGTATTCTGTAAAGGCAGTAAAGGCAAAGGGTCAGTCATCATGAATCGAATTCTTTTCTTTTGCGAATTCTACTTTCAGAAAATGTATATATTGTAGACACTGGAATTTTGGATCCATGCCACCAACCAGCACCACAGAAGTAAATTCTGCTTGCTACCTTGGGTTCATTGCTATTGAATCCATCAATTTTCTTAGAACATCGTTAGAAAAAATTCTTCATTGTCAATATCATTTTCTTTAATTCGTGAACCAACTTTCATTTCGAAATTAGAAAATTTGTCATTGTCTTTTACAACATCAAACTGGAACAGAATCCACAAACTAGATGAGTGAGATGAAGACGCCGCAGATGTTAAGATCGCCTACTTTTTTACCTTAAACCTTAGAAGCCAATTTATACATCTATCAGATGGGTAAAGATCAAGGAAAATATCTTTCGATAACAACTAAGTCAGTAGTGTTTACTATATCACTTCTTCTTTCTGATGATAACACATTTTTACATTTCCCACATGGCGATGCAGTGCTCATGAGTTTAATACCCTCTCTGTGAGTTGTTTTCCCATGCCTCCCTCAATGAACCTCTCTCAAAGTCTTTCGCGCACCTTAACGTGGCTTCGAGTAGTAGTTTGATAATTTATCGCTCACTCGAACCACCTGTTTTGGAGGTAATAAATATATTTTTCTGGCTTGTTTTCTTACGTTGCTGTGGGTGTACATGTGGGACTGAGGTGGTGTATTGGCTGCCGGTCATCCAAACGGTGGAGGAGGATGATGATGAGATAAACGTTTGGTCATGCTGTCGCTACTTACACAAATGGCCAGTGGCTATTCGCAGAAACACTGTGGTGATAATCACTACACGAGATTCCAGGAAGCAGGTAAGATTTTCTAGTCTGTCTGATGAAGGCCGAGTGCCATATGACTGGCATTTTTGACTCATCGATATATACTTCATTGCTGCTTCTTTATTTAAAAAGAAAACGAACAGCAAAATTCGGACCGTTGCGTCACTATCTGAGGTTTCAGCTGATTATGCAATGCTACAGTAGACAATGTTGAAATTTTTTCGCAGGTTCATATAACGAGAATGACTGTTTAGCAATGATGTTTCTGACTCGTAAGAAAGGTAACTCTAGTGTCTGTTGTACCTGTCCGATAATGTTACCATAGTTTATTCAAACTGCTAGTAATACTACTACAAATACAACGTTTCAACTTGGTGTTTGGTTTACTCTTTAACCGGGTGTATGTAAACTTTCGCTTGTACTTTACTTCATTCAACTCTTTTAAGTCGGCTCTCGTGTCTGGATAGTTCTTCAACTATCAATTATTTCAGCACCATTACCGCGGCGGTGATGTTAATTAGCGACTTGAATCCGACTTAATTCTTTTAAAGTAATCAACTCTGGACTGGTTCCTTTGACTTGTTCTTCTTTCTTGATATCTTTAAGAATATTGAATTCGGACTCAATCAACACCGTCCTCCTTCGTTGATGGCCTTCATAATGCCACTTATTTTTAATTGCCAATAGTGCCTTTGACTGTTCTTAACTATCAGCATTTTTGGAAGCCAGACTTATGAAAATCTAATTTCTATTTGTGGTAAAATGAGTTAACACACTTCTATGTCAATGTTAATTTCATTAGCACCTTCTCTGATTTTGACAATATCAACATTTCTTAAAATCTGAGTCTTGCGATATTGAAACACAGTATCCTAGCTGAATCAACTGCAGACATGAAGATATGTTTCTTTGTTGAAGGTATATTTCATAGCACCAAGGATTTTGGATAATCCAGTTATAATTATGAATAATTTTGCGAGATCTGCAGACTTTTTTATTCAATCATTCTTCACTGATGGATGGGTTCATTTTTCATTAGTCTTGGAAATTGGCAAGAAAATTCCCGAAACGTTAATGATAATTATCCACCTTCAGTAAACAGTCATTGTTGATATTCCAATTATATGACGTCGGTTTATGATTTTGAATGATTGCTTGCACAGCCACGAAAGTGGACATAAAATCGAGGTAACATTTTGTCAAAAAATTAACCGACAAATTGGACTTTGTCTTTCCGACAGTTTTCAGTATGAAGATATATCGTTCAGTGTGTCCAGGAAGATTATTCTTTTAATCAATGATGGCTAGTTATTATTTTTTCATCGGCTTTTTATTCGATGATTTATGACTGTATGCGGCCAATCTTTGTTGAAATTGTTGAATTTTCCATCCACCTGCGAATTGATTAAGTAATCGAATGTATCAGAGAATTTTTTTCTTCGGAAACTCTGATGCGTAACTGATTTGTAACTGCTGTTAAAGTCTTGTATTAGGTTTTTTCGTGAATGAACTCGGCTCACGGGATAACGAGATTCTTGTATCACGAGTCTTACTACTATTAAGTTGATTACTCACATCAGCACGAGGTGTGAGTACTCCTAGATTTACTATACTTACTCACCGAGATCATTCAGAAAATAGTTATCTGTATATACATGCTGTGTGGGAGGGGAGTGTTCATTCCTGGAGTCTGATGATGACCTCCATCATCACTGAATAAGTTTTCTTTTACTGTTTCTCTGAGGAGGGAATGAGCCGGAGTCCATATTTCAGGTGCGAAATCTTTTACGAATGTTTTCTTAACATGCTATCCGTATGCATAATACTTCGCCGCAGTATTATCTCATGTTCTTGTTTGTATCGATTTGAAAAGGTGCCTTTTGCACTTAAAACCCTACATTACCTTTAGGGTGTATTCAGTTGTAGCCAAATGGCCATAGGAAGTTTGGAGAGGCAATTTCATTTGAAATCGTAATTTTTTTACTGAAGACTTTGTCAAAAAATGATAAGTTATTGAAAATTGAAGGGGGCCATGACTGGTGACAGCTGCTGCTGCTCCTAGGGCCCTGGGCTGGGTTCGATACCTGTCTTAGGATTAATCTTGACCAAAGTTAGACCTCCGATTTTGGAATCTCAGGAACTCGGGGAAACCATTAGATGCAACGGTATGGGCTCCCGTTTTTGAGCTTTTTAGGAAATAAAGGAGCAGCTTGCATCATCATCTTTAGATTGAGATGATACATAGCTATTCACAGATTCTGTGAGTCTATCAATGAGCCGTTTATATGAGTACTACCGTTCTTGAACTCGACATGACTCAATGACTCAAAATCTCGTGAGTCGTGGGTGGATGCGGCGTGTAGAGAGCTGACTCAAAAAACACATTATCATTGTCTTGCATGTATCCATCTCTTCTAGGTGTAGTAATTAATAAGGCATTATATTCGCATGTTCATCCTATTACCATTGATGTATCTTTTGAAAATACGGCTGTAGTTTTTTGTTTGATTGTGAAATAGTAGAAAATTAACAATATCTACATTATCTAAAATTCTGTATAGTTGTGGATTGATTAGGGTGGCATTTTCTCATGTACAGTAATAGAAAAGTTCCAGTCTCATGATAATGCCGAGGGCTGTGTTCTGTGAACATACCCATACAGTATTATATATCCTAAAGAATTCTATTTCTATTTCTATTGCAATATTAGGATTTTTATGAAATTCCCCTTTGCACCTATGTATTTGACCCGAATGGCATAAAAGAACCACCCTTTCAAAAGGTTGTCTTAAGATTTAGGAACTGCTTGATTGATTATTAAGTCAGTTGTTGTATTCAAATAAAGACTTAGCCAATACTCGCTGTTTTCTTCATACAGTTATCCATTAAGGATTCAGTTACAAGTGCCTTCTATATCAATTAATGATTCAGACTTAACATCAACTCCAATTTTTTCATCGTGATTGCGCGTCAATTGGTATCATCATCAACATCATCATCAGCATCATCTTCATCTACGATGTTGCTCATATTTCCGTCGCTCACCCTTGAGACGATTTTATTGGCCCGATATGAAATGATGATATGGGTTAATTGAGATGTCTCAATCACTGCCTCCACCATCGCTGCTGCTGCTATTCGTGAGACCGATTGAATCTGTGACTTGTCTATCACGGTACGTTTCACCGTTACTCTTCGACGGGCTGCTTTTTATCGCCTAACACTATGAGATGACGATGACAATATTTTACGAGGGGTCAATGGCCTTGGTATACTAATCGTTTCCTATCCAGTCTCTCAGACTATTTACTGCCCCATCTTTCTATTATATGCCTTGTTTTATAGCTTTCAGATCAATAATGAAGCTATTTTCGTCGATTATTTTCATCATATTTAGCAAATGCG
>JAYMFW010169808.1:0-16666 GCA_036785005.1 Tubulanus punctatus
CCACAAAAAACGAACTGATCAGACAAGGCAGAGAACAAGCGAGAGCTTCATTCAGAAAAAAGCTGGATGGAGGCTAACTCTAGAATTTACACGAGGGTATCACCCTCCGGCCCACTATCCATGAGATCGAGTATCCGAAACAACCTTGTAGGACAAAAATTGCTCCTAAACACAATCCTAGTAGTGAGATCTCACAAACATATGTGTACCAAACATCTTTGTTTTCAGGCCCCGGAGGGGGTGGGGCCGGGGCCTTTCATTTCCTTCGTTTGCTGATTTTGTACCTGGTCCCGTGTCCCACTGCCTATTACAAACGTCAGGACGTTTGCTCAAAGGTCAGTGGTCCCGTTCCCAGTGATGAATGGCGGGCGTTTTTTCAGGATTCAACGTTCCAGTAGGTTAGACCGTATTACTACCCGGTGGTTCCATACCCATCGCTGGGATATGGCTTGAATGTCGGTGGTCCCGTTTGTAATGTTTCAGAAGTATGGCTGGGGCGTGATTTCAGGCGATTGGTGGGCCTGGTGGATATCGGTGGTCCCGTACCCTCATTTTCTATACTATTTAGTTGGATGCAGTTTTGTCATGCATTGAGCCTCAAAATGGCTAGTGTGACCAGTTTTTAGCTCTGCTGCGATGGAAGGTCGACAGCAGAGCTTTAGAGGTGGGCTCTCCGTCGTCCGACGTCTGTCAACTTTTGCTTCAAATCGCATCGTCCTACAATTCTCATCTGATTCTCATACAATTTTTTCGGATTTTGCTAATAGGGGGCGCTTGTAAAATCTTTAAATTGCTACTCATCCTCCAGTTTTAATTGAATAATTTCCAAATTTTGGTATGAATAATCTATGGCTAAATCCTGTAAATCTAACATACACCAGAGCTATATTAGGCGGAAGGTTGCTTGTTGTGTACATTCGGTCAGGATACACTGTGTCATAGCATCTGTCCATCCATAATATCTACAAGTTACTGTTTCTCAGAGACCATGTGCGGTAGCAACTTGAAACTTTGTACACCTTTTTCGGGTATAGGTGGATTGATGGAGTTGTTTTTTTCTATTGGTGGTAAGGTGGCGCCACATGACTTAGTGCGAAATATGCAAATAATCAATGACAAACTGTTTCTCCGAGTTATATCAACATGCGGACCTGATATTATGTATTTAACCATCAATTGGTGTCCCAACAATCACTATTTAACGTTGAATCAAACTTTGAAACCCTGCATTTAAAGTTAAAAGTATTAATACTTGCTTCGTATAACACGTACAGACTTGAAATTTTCTGTGTGCATAGAGGGCTATTACACAAAAATTAAACGTAGACAAACCTACCATAACACTGTAAGTGGACATACATCAGCACATATAACATGCCTATTTTTACCAGACATGGGCTTTTAATAACTGACATTTGCTTGTACAACTTGAAACTATTTGAACTTTCAATTCACACATCTTCACATGATATTTTCTAATACTTTTACTTATCTCATACTCCCTCCATAAAATATTGTCTCCAATTCACAGATTACCCAGTATGCCACTCTTACAGAATTGGAAAAAATCTCGATCCAAAAAGAAGGTATTACATTTTGCAATTGAAGCCCTATAAAAACATATTCTTCATAAATGGGAACGGAGGAGTAACATGAGATAGCACAAGCAATCTGCAGCTCACTATTTAAAGCGCCGAGTGGACTCGAGAAAAGGAGAGTAACACAAGGGAGGGAAAAATGAAAATAAAAACTACAGGAGGGCATGTTACTCGTCCGTTCCCATTTATGATTCATAGAATCATAATCAAACATCGACTTACAGGTAAGTATCATTTAATTTTTCATTCTATTTCATCATAAATAGGTCACTACGTAGTCATATGAGACTTGAAAGCCTTGAGGCCAAGAGGTGAAATAAACACACATATGAAGTCACATTTGACTATTTATTTCTTAAGCAGAAGACATCAAATTGTCAAGCAAGGCATGACCAATGTTCCCTCTTGTTTCTGTAGGCTTTTTATAAAACCTATTAAAAGTTCCAGCATTTGCCCCATTACCGGCACGTAAAATAACATCTAGGCACGTTCCTACAGCCGCCAGTTTTGAAGTTGAGGCGCCCCTCGTGCTATGAGCCGTGAACTGTTTTGTATCAATACCACTATCACTAAGATAATCTTTGACCCAACGAGATATAGTGTCAGTAGAGACTGGGTCATGGGCACCAATAAAACTAATAAAAAGTTTGTCAGACTTCCTGTATGCTTCTGACAGATGAATATATCTAATTAGATGCGACACCACACAGAGGTTCTTGACTGAGTAAGCTCGTAAATCTATAGGCTTGATGTGCCTATTAGGACCAGATGTCTTTAGAAGTTTGTCTATGTGAATAACACAAATGTCTCCATCTGCCGAGATATCTAAACAACTAATATCAATACCTTGAAGTGTCTGCACACGCTGCCCTGTAGTCAAGGCAAGCAACATCGCAAGCTTTTTGGTTAACTCCCTAAGGACTCATTCAGAGATTTCAGATTTAGTATAACCCAAAAAGAATTTGGGTCATCCCATTTTGGTCTCACAAAAATGTTAGAAATGAAATCTCCTGGTTCTCGATCGCATTCAACTATCGCCTCGCTGTTGATGGCGGTAGAAGGGACCGTTTTTTGGCTGTTGCACCGGTGTCACTTTTCGTGTCAATTGCGACACCTGCTTGGCATCTGCCATGGCCTTATTTATGTCGTCACCAAACAGAAAGCGTGTAACAGGACTATTCCTGTTACACAGTTGTTGATATTCTTGGCTTAATATTGGCTTTAGCTGAAACTTCTTCTGACACGAAATTTCGAATGAGGTATGCCCTAACAAGGCTATCGCATCAGTTCCCAACTTTATCAATTCATTGACATTCAAGGAACTTGGATCACGCCTGGCAACATACATTGTATCTACCATCTTTGCCAGACAGGTTGCTGTGGTTCCGACAGCCCCTTGGACATAAGCAAGTCAAGCATCTCTTTTTATGAGCAATTTACCCATAGATGACTTAACCTCGTCATTTACTTCTGGTGTACACAGGTACGGGCAGTTTCCCGGCCTTTTATGTGTTTTGGTCTTTTCTTCCAACAGAGCAAAGTTTATCGGTTTTTCAAAGCTCTTATCGATTATTTTTGCAAGAGCTTCGCATTTTAGTTCTGGACCCATGACGTCGTCACGAACCAAACCAGAGCTGATTTCATTCGACAGCATATCATCCTCATCTCCCCCTCCGTCTTCTTTTTTGTGGAGTAGGAACAGGATCATCCAACAGTCGATCATATCGTCCTCCATACTGACATCTTCTTCAGCTGGAGGGGTCGAATCCAACCTCTGTCTTTTAAGAGGAGGGCCCGACTGTGAATATGCCTCGGCCATCATTTTTAGGCCCAGGGTCAAACCACAGAGCATCGTCTTTAGCTCAGACATGGTGACTTCTTCTTCGCCACCTTCCTGGGCACTGGTACCTTCACCAAGATCAACTTGGGGGTCAGTACCCAAATCCAACAACTTATCTTCGTATTGTTGGACATACTTATCATCATGGCCAGTTGCCATTTCTCCAGCTATGCTTTTAAATAGCTGTACAGATATTATAGTAATCCAAAGGCCACAACACTATTGGTAATCCAAAAATCCACAGGTCCTTAAACTAATTCCGCAGGTTAGAAATTTGAAGTAATCCAGGTGCTTATCATATTATTGTGTGACCTGCATGGAAGGCAGAGTGCAAGTGAGCTGCAGATTGCTTGTGCTATCTCATGTGACTACGTAGTGACCTATTTATGATGAAATAGAATTGGTGTTAGTCTGCCTAAGTATTTATCTTATGATGCATTACCCAATGAAGTACATCTCCATGATGTTATTGCAATTATTGAATTATTACCAAATATGCTTGGTGTTCTTCAAACGAACCACTCTTTATTTCAGACCACACTTGAAACAACATTGCGAAATGCTTTTCTTGCTAGTTCCAAATTGTTATTAATTTTTGGTACTAGTGCTGTATCCATATTCAAAGATTCCATGAACAACATATTATTCTTTGATTCACATTCATGCGATTCCTTGGGCTTTTCAACTTCTGATGGAACCTCTATACTACTAAGGTTTCAGGATACTACTGCATTAACAAATTTCATAAGCCACAAGTATTCTCCGTTATTAGTTGAAATGCCATACGAAATTCAACCTATTATCATAAGATATCGACCAGTTATTAATTCAACAGATCACAAATTGCAAAATGATTTGCTTGCCAAGTATATCATAGATCAACAAGTTAGAAATCTACAACACAGAAAAAATTCTCAAAACCTCTCCTTGAAAGAGACTAAATCGAAACATATTTCAACGATGGTACAAAAACGTTCCATTCCATGTAAAATTTCCAATAAAAGAAAAAAAATATATTGCAGTAATAAGCAAGTTAAAATGAAATGCACTCAAATTAATGATCAGTATAAAGAGCTCCAACTGATTGCAAGACATCATAATAACATAATTTCTTCAAATGGAATCAACATTGATGCACAAGTACCTGTTGTGGTTTATGATAATGCCCCACCATGACATTCCTTGAAACGTATTGTTGATAATTTCCACCAGGATATCAAGCAAGGTCCAGTATATATTTGCACCTGTTGCATTCAAACCTGGTTCAAACATTCTGTTTTCAAAGCAGTTGATATACCCCCGCAATTCTCTTCTCATTATTTGTCATATGATAACTATGAATGGATATGTAAAACGTGTTTGTCTGACATAAGAGCTGGTAAATGCCCTACACTGTCAATTGCTAATGGTATGGGCTTTCCATGTAAACCCCCTGAATTAGATATCCATGAACTAGAAGAAAGACTCATTGCTTTAAGGTTACCATTTATGCAGATAAGACAACTACCTTGTGGCGACCAACATAGTCTCAAAGGTTGTGTTGTTAATGTTCCAAATGACATTCAACCAACAATTTCTAAATTACCTCGAACTAGTTCAACAGCTGATACAATTCCATTACAACTGAAACGAAAACTTTCTTATCAAAATACCTTTATGGTACAAAACATACGTCCTCGAGCTGTCATGTGTGATTTACATTGGCTCATGAGAAATAGCGATTTGTATAAGACTGCCAATATAGCTATTGATGATGAATGGCAGACAAAGATTGATGAACTTAATTTTTGTCATGATACAAATAACGATAATGCGGTTGAAAGTCAAGATTGTGTAGCAGATATAACTGATGATAAATTCAGTGAAATCGATGAAGCTGAACTTCCACAAGGAGATTTAGATACTTTAATAGATGACTCATTTATCAACAGAAGTGCATTGCTGTTAATCGCTCCAGGTGAAGGACAATGACCTATCAGTATATTTTGTGACCCAGATGCTGAGTATCTCTCATTTCCAACTATATATTGTGGTCAAAAACATCCAAAGAATGAAGATCGAATTCGTCCTGTACATTATAGTGACATATGTAAGTGGGAGCTACGTCACCATGATGCCGTGTTGCACAAAATGTCCCCAATATTTTCTTCAAATTGAAAAAAAATTGCAAGTAAAACAAAGTACTGACAAAGTGTCACTTGCAGTGCGTCATTGTAAAACTCAAGGTTCAACTTATACAGTTGCTGATGTACTTGATAATTCTACCATAGATAACATTGTTAAACTTGATGAGGGCTATCAAATTTTTAGAACCATTCGAAATTCACCGACCCACTTGGAAAAAAGAAAAAAGGACATTTTTGCTATGATTAGGCAGTTGGGTTTACCAACCTGGTTTATTTCACTTTCAGCGGCTGACACTAGGTGGCCTGATTTGCTAATAATTCTTGGAAAGCTTGTTTATAAGAAGACTTACACTGTTGAGGATGTACAAAATATGACATGGCCTGAAAAATTAGGTTAGTTCAACAAGATCCCGTGACTTGTGCAAGACTTTTTGACTACAGAGTTCAGAAATTCATTTCAAATATCATTTTAAGTTCAGACAAACCATTAAGAGATGTTAAAGATTACTTTTATCATGTGTAATTCCAACATAGAGGAAGTCCACATATCCATCTTTTGGCATGGGTTCATGGTGTGCCCATTTATGGAACAGATTCTGACAAAGATATCACAATATTCATTGACAAATATGTGACATGCAGTAATTGTTCTGAGGATGAACTACAATACATAAATTTTCAAAAACATCGCCACAGTAGAACTTGCAGAAAGAATGGCCATGCCATTTGTAGATTTGGTTATCGTATGCCTCCTATGCCAGAAACTTTAATCTTAACACCTATCAAAAATGATGATGAAATTGATGTCTCTTCCTACAGAAAACTGTTATCGATATAAAAGAAATTTAGACAAACAAGATGATGATTCAAACCTTTAAACCTTTCAACAGTTCTTGGTCGATCTCAGTGTAACACTAGAAGATTACATTAAAGCCATCCGTACTTCGTTGAAATCTCCAAAAGTATTCTTAAAGCTGCAGAAATCAAAGTCAATCCCTACATGAAAGAATTACTATTTGCATGGCAGGCAAATCACGATATTCAAATGGTTTTGGATGCTTATGCTGTAGCAGTTTGTATTGTAGCTTACATAAGCGAAAGTCAAAGAGGAATGAGTTTGCTACTTGACAATGCATGTAAAGAAGCCAGATCTAATAACTCCACATTGAAACAACAAGTTCATCATATGGGTAACAAATTTTTGAATCCCACTGAAATCAGTGCTCAAGAGGCAACATACCTTGTTCTTCAAATGCCCATCACAAGATCTACGCGTGACGTAATGTTCATACTATTATACGCTATTTTTTCTCAGTATATATGAGTTTTAAAACTTCAAACATCAACTCGGAAATCCAGTAGTTGTCAGCGTAAATTTTGAATATGTTTATCCTACTTTAAAAAGCAGCTTGGTGGTCCTTAACCTGTCGGATGGTGTCGTAAGACCAAGTCTCTGAACAACAGATCTTTTTCTTATTCTTCACGTACAATTATCACCTCAGTCATGAATATAGTCCTTTTACATAATTAATTAGTTAAACCATTTGTGTACCAAACACGCTCAGACATGGCAGAGTATGAATAATTAATAACATATACATGTGACAAACTGACAAACAAATTATTCAATTATCAAAATATTAATATGGAAATATGCCTTATAATACTCCCCCGTTGCCCGCATAAGAATTTGCTCCGCAAATTATTTAACAATTACTTTTAGAGAAATTAAGTAAAAAGAGATTTCTAAAAACTGAATCATTTACAGCATACAGTATGATTAAATTGTAGATATGATAAAAATAGAAATATCGAAATAGATAATGATATAAGTACGTATAGAGAATATTGAGGAAATGATACACAAATTTACAAGCATGCTTTAAAATATTTACATAATATACAACCTAGGTATTTTCCATATTTCACAATTATTTTCATGTTCAAACAGTGAAACCTTTATAACTTTTTTCAATATGTACTTGTTCATTTCATTTCACAGATTATTTTACTGATTATTATTTCAGAGGTCAATAGTAAATATTAATTGACTACATAATCTTTTGACTAACTTGTAATTCTTTTCATTTTATCTATCTTAATAATTTCTTATTGATTATTATATGGTATACAATTGGTATAGAGTACAGAGGTCAATAGTTTATAATACTTATTGACTAAATAATCTTTACTTTTATTAACTTTTAATCTTAAATATTAATCTCTTCCTGTATATTCATAGAGAATTTAACCATAATTTTTCATAATTCTTTCATAATTTCCTTTTCTAAGTAATTGTTTACTTGTTTAATCTTAACCATTTTATTGTTTTATTTATATCATTCACAATTACATTATTTCTTTAGCGCCATAAAATTTCATTATATATATATATATATATATAACATGTGTTTGAAACTATTATCTAAACACTTGTTGGTTAACTTGATAAGAATTCAAATTAGACAACGGTTTTCCATATTAATTTAAGATTTTTGAACACAATTATAATATTTCATTTTTAACTATTTCCAATTAAGCAGCGCACATTATATGTCAGATTTGGAACTTTACCTTCTTTATATGGAAGTTCATAGAATGTCAGTGCATCGGGAAGTGAATATGCTACATCTTGAAATCACAAGATTAAGTTTATTTCTACGTTTTTGCACAATATCACTTTCTACAGGGTCTGCAGGTGGAATTTTACAGTTCTAACAGTCATATCGTTTAGCGCGGTAAAGTCCTGCGGAAATTCGTTATTTGATTGATCAACGAAATTTTGAATGATGTCTCGTTCCGGTTTAACTGATATCGGTATCATGTACTTGTCCTCTTTTGGTCGTTCTTTAAACAAACGCTTTAATTGTTTCTTGGTGAACTTATCGTGTTGAGATTTCGGAAATTTAAATGAATCAGGTTCGCATAACATGTCCTCTAGTTTTACAGTTATAGGAGTCGTGGTTTCCACTTCAGAGGCCAAAAACTTATCATCCAAAAACTTATCATAGATAACTTATCTTAGAGATTCAGCTTGCTCTATCAAACTAGTGTTATCATCGTCGCTATTCTTTGATTTTGAATTTGATGTTGGTTCAGAAGCATGACTGTCTGAATGAACTTTCGGTTCAATATTTTTAACTACACAAGAATCATTATCTGAATTATATTGCTGCGCTACGACCGTTTCATCACTCATGTTACCATCCCTAGAATTTGTGGCACAACTATGTGTTGCACGGTTACTTTCATTTCTAGGTAGCAAATTATCTATTGCAGGTTTTTCATCTAACTCACAATTAACTGTTAAATCATTTCTTGAAGAAACATTTTCTTGAGATACTGACGAAAGATTGCTTGTCTCATGATTTTGAAATCTACGTTGTAGGAATTTTTCCGTTCGTTGATTATTCCTCATTCTTGTTGATGGTGCTTTGTACTTGATAGACTTTTCACTTTGCAACGGCTGGTTATGTAGTTCCAGACCATTCGTATTGAGAGTTCCCATCCATCATTTTCTAGTGTCCATTTGGGAAAGCCTTGTATGTTATGTATTTCCAGGGTGTTCAATAATACCTCTGGAATATAACTTTTGTTCTCCATTATCGTCATCTTTGGTGGAACTAATTTCAAACTTAATTTGGTAGAGTCACTCAGTTTATAAGGTATCCAGAATATGCCCGGATTTATCTGCACCAGTATTATACGCTATTTTTTCTCTGTATATATGAGTTTTAAAACTTCAAACATCAACTCGGAAATCCAGTAGTTGTCAGCGTAAATTTTGAATATGTTTATCCTACTTTAAAAAGCAGCTTGGTGGTCCTTAACCTGTCGGATGGTGTCGTAAGACCAAGTCTCTGAACAACAGATCTTTTTCTTATTCTTCACGTACAATTATCACCTCAGTCATGAATATACTCCTTTTACATAATTAATTAGTTAAACCATTTGTGTAACAAACACGCTCAGATGGCAGAGTATGAATAATTAATAACATATACATGTGACAAACTGACAAACAAATTATTCAATTATCAAAATATTGATATGGAAATATGCCTTATAATAATACCAACTTAAGCACCAGAAGAAAGGATGTTCTTACTTAAATCCAAGGAAAATCGGGAAAAACTACCAAACCACTCAACATCTATTGCCCAGAATAATGTCATCTCATCATACTCTCAAAGGCCAAATCCTTTGCTTAATTGGTGTCTAGCTGACCTTGCATCAAAGTTGAATGTAATTTACCCTTCCAAAACAACTAGTGACAATTACGCTGATAATGTTGATGATAGTATCACATCAGTTACCGATGACACTATTGACATAGATCTACAAATAGACTTGCTTGGTTCAAATGGTATAAGATTCAAAAGTCGCAAATTCGCATGTGTAATAAGATACGTTAGATTTAACAAGGTTTCTGATCCAGAGAATTATACCCGTGAGCAACATTTGCTTTTCTATCCTTGGCGAAATGAAAAAACTGACCTGTTGGGTCAATATCCAACCTATTCTGCTCACTATGAGGCTATCGCATCACAACTTTAAGAAAAAAAGAATGAATATGAACGTAATCTCAATGCCTTAGATAAAGCACTAGTGTCTGCTAGTGCTGAACATAACGATTTGGACAACCTCAAGACAGATGAAACTGATGAAACATACAATGAGGAAACACAGCAAAACTCCCAATATGATTTCTTTTCTCCATCCGAAAAGAATCACATCAATTATGACATAGGCTTACCAGTCTTACCTACAACTACAACAGCTACTCTGTTATCTAAAAGAATACCTGATCACGAATTCTACAAATTAGTTAAATCTTTGAATAAACAACAAATAGAGTTCTACACTCATGTTCTGACTTGGGTAAAAACTATGTCCGAAAACCATTGCATATTGCATTACTTGGAGGAGCTGGAGTTGGTAAATCTGTTTGTATAAAAGCCATATTTCAAGCACTTCATTGATATTTATGCTCAACTGAAGGAGAAGATCCTGAAACCTGTAAAATAATCATCTGTGCTCCAACAGGAAAAGCTGCCTACATGGTACAAGGTTACACTCTCCATCATGCCTTCAAAATTGACCCAAATAGAGGTTATCAGTATAAATCCCTGAGCTCTGAAATGCTCCACAACCTACAACTAAAGTATAAAAATTTGAAAAGTCCTTATGATTGATGAATTTTCCATGGTTGGTGCCAAATTATTCAGATACTTAAACGCACGTCTTCAAGAGATAATGGGAAATAATGAACCATTTGGAAATGTTCATGTCATTCTATGTGGTGATCTATTTCAATTATCCCGTTATGGACACATGGATATTTGAAAATGGAACTAATTCATTTGCATCACTTGCAACAAATTTGTGGAAAGAATTATTCTCTATTTGGGAACTTGATATCATAATGCGCCAAAAAGATGATTTATCATTTGCTCAGCTATTGAATAGACTTAGGGAAGGTGCACACACCAATGAAGACATTAAACTGCTCAAAAACAATGTGACAAATACCAGTAACTCTTCAGAATATTGTGATGCATTGCACTTTTTTTCTACAAATGAATTGGTTAATACTCACAACAATAGAGTTTTCTCGGACTCTTCAAATGATAAAACTCTATCTCATGCCAATAATAATGTATTAGGTGACCACAACCCAGAAGTAAAGGCTAGAATTTTATCCAATCTTCCATCGAATGTTTCCGCAACTGCCAATTTGATGCAAAAACTACCTCTTGCTATAGGATTGCAATACGATACCTCCATAAATCTTGATGTTGAAGATGGTTTGACCAATGGTGCATCGTGTACTTAAAAGAGCTTTGACTATAGAACTCCCAGTAAAATGCCCAGTATTCTGTGGGTACAATTTGATGATGAAAACATTGGCAAAAATGTGCAGTATCTATACAAACACTATTTTCAATCCAACATCAGCTCATCATGGACCCCAATATTTTCAAAAGAAATTTTCTTGTTACCAAAAGTCACATCAGTGTTGAAAGAACTCAATTTCCAATGCGTCCGAATAGTGCGAAAACAATCCACAAATCTCAAGGGGACACACTAAACAAAGTTGTTGTTAACATGTCAGGCAGAACCATGAAACATGCACATTATGTAGCACTTAGTAGAGTTAGATCATTGTCTGATCTTCACATAGTCAAACTTAAAGGGTAACTGACATGAAATCTTCGATTTTGATATTTTCCGTCTAAATTGTTCACACACAGTCCCAAAATTGGTGTACAAATTTTTTTGCAAATATTTTGGAGCGTCTCGGAGTTACCGGTATATTTCTGAAATATGGGATTCGAATAGTCCAACATGTATTCTATGACGTCATTAACTGTCAAAATACGTCATAGCAACATGGCGGACAAATTGAAAATTCACATTTCGCGACGAATTTTCCTTGGTTAAGCTGCCATCGGGTATTCGGAATTTTACCTTATCGTCAGATTCTGGATGTCTTTAAATCATATCATCTCATGGGCATCGTTTGGGACATTGATATTCGAACATGGATGTGGACGGAAGCGAAATGCTCGTTAAGCGAGGGGAAAATTGTCACAAATCGAAGCGTGCCATGGATACTTGCGCATGCGCAAATTGGATCTTGCTGACGTCAGCAAGATCCCATTTTTTCTACCCAGAAGGCATCGCGTTTTTGAAACTTGATCGATTTTCTACTTGGAAAAACCCCGTCATACAGCGTAAATACAAATTTGATGCGGACGGGACCCGGCAAACATTAATGCAAACACTTCATGCTTTCAGAAAATATATACATCTCAAAATCGAAAATTTCGTGTCAGTTACCCTTTGATGAAACCAAGATAGCTGTCGATCCCAGAGTTAAAACAGAAATGAATCGACTATGCTGCAGTGCTAAACTTGCCCTATGTTACACACCTGTTTATGATATACCTAATACCTATATTAAAATAGTGTTCCAAAATGCACAGTCGCTTCACCTTCATCATGGAGATATAATTCCTGATCCAAACTTTTTAGCAGCTGATTTTAGGCATTTGTGAATCTCGATTAACCAATTCTGACCATTCTGAAAGATACCAAATCCCTGCCTTCTGTGTACATCGTAACGATAAAATTGCTACATCATCATTATTTCGACCCTATCATGGAATGGTTGCGTACACAAAAACAAAATTCCACATTCTGGAAACAAAAGATTATTCCTCTCCTCTTCTTGAAGCCGCAGTAATTTCTTTTGAAACAGTGTAACATCATGTAATACAGGTAGTATTTGTATACAAAGCTCCTACTTGTTCAAGGTTACAACTGAAGTCTGAAATGAAGAAATTAGCATCACATCTTGACCATGAAAAAACCATCATTATTACGGGAGATTTCAATATAAATCCACTTGCACAAGAAAACTATATGTTTATTAATTGTCTTGAAAATGTATTTCAAGGAAAACAAATAGTAACTGTGACAACTACTGATAGCAACACTCTTCTTGATCTAGTCTACTCAAATAATCAGTCAACTTCGGTATGGACTATAGACTGTTCATGGTCATTCCATAACACTATTGTTGCTGGATTGTCAATATAGATTGTTTGGTTGATTTATACATATATTGTAAAGGCTATGCTATGCTTTATTTCATCACTGACCTCTGTCTTGACTACTAATAGTTGTTGCTGGTACTCTAGATTCATTCAATTCTTTTACAGGTAATCATGGCAAAAAAAGGGGCCACTCAATTGAAGGTTACTTGCATGAAGTATCCCCCATGAAGAGAAGTCTGAATAATAATCAGACATACTTCAATGCAAAAGTACAAACCAATGATTCTGAATATACAAAAATTGTATCCGACAACACGAGACTACATTCGCAATTCAACTCAGCCCAGTCGTTAAAGTAAGTATATTTTCATTTCTGTAATACCATTCTACCAAATTATTTGGGGAGTCACTCAATAGTAAATATTATCAGAGCTGCCAACCATCCCTCTTTCAAAATAATTTCTTTTTAACATTAATTGTACCAAAAATATGGCCTTAATATTGATTATCCCTCCAAAGTTTTGCTGAATTATTCAGCGATGTGTCTTTTTTGTGCCCCTCTGGTTATTTTCCAAGGTTGGCAACTCTGACATGTTTCAAAACATATTCCTGTCGAATAAGTTTGTGGGAAGGGAATTTGTGAATTTACAACTAGATCCCTGTATGTGTATCATTTTTACCATAAGACCTACTTCTATAATTAATATAACTGACTGTTATTCTTTGATTTACACGGCATGTAACAAATTTTCTTCTAGAATGTCCCTCTATTTTATGTACATTATGTTTTTTTCAGGTCTCCCGTAAAATTTAATAATGTAGAGTATATTCCTAGTCTTGAAAAGTCTTGCCTTGATATGAAACTTTCAAGGCATTCATCTGTAGAATTCCTCAACACAGACAAGTACTTCAAATCAAAAGCTCCACCGGAAGAAGATGAAATTCAAACTATCACTATTGAACAACTTCAACATAAAAATGTAAATGAGAAGGTAATTCCCTGATTTTGCCCGTTTCAACTGGCATCAAACAAGCAATCGTACTAGGAAAATAAACATTGTGACAACAGCATGTAAATACGAAAAACTCTTTTTGATTGCATAGCAATGAATTAATTTAAACATGGGTCAACCAATTGATGCAATTACTATCCTACCTGTTAATAGTAACGTGCAGGAGACAGGTGATATCACCCAAGTTGCTGTCTCAATGAAAAAAAATTGTAATAAAGAATTGAACATGGAATTTTGTTCAACAAAACCTACGATCAAATATCCAGTATGTCATATGAGACAAAAAACCAGTAACATAAACACTGTCTTTAAGGCATCGATTAATTTTGAACCTTCTGATAGTAGCGGTGATACCAGGAAATTGACTTGTTTTGATGATGTGCTCAGACCTTACATCAATAGCACAGATATTTCTGATAAATCATCAATTGAAGATATCGAAACTCATCTTTTAGACAATCTGTTTTTTGTCGAATATGACCATACAAATATCGTATGTCAACTCCAACTGCAAGATCTTATGCAATAAACATTCATCAAAATGTTTAATTGTTTCCTAGCTGCCATTCAAAGCATGTGAAAATTATACACATATGCGCATAATTTCCTTTTTTTAACCAATAATTATTTTCCTGTTTATCAATTTCTGTTTACAATTGACTGTTCTCAGTTCCTTTTTTTCTATTTCACAAATTATTTATGTATGTGAAACCTGTAATTTAATTTCATCACTTCCCAATTGTTTCTTTCAACATTTCGCTACATACAATTATGTCGGTTTTTAATTTCTTAACCTTTTTAGTACCGAGGACTTTTTTCATAAAATGTGTGCATGTCCCCAAACATTTTATATGGTTCAATGAGTCAAAACAATTAAAGATATGAAATGTCATATCTGTGCTTCTAGTAGTCGAATGATAAAAATTTGAATGTACATTTGCTAGTAACAACTTTGTGCATCATATAAAATGCATTAAAAGGGATATGTTTACCGTGATACAACTGCACAATCTTATGCAATAAAAATCCATCGAAATGTTTCTAATTGTTCTTGTGCTAGCTACCAATCAAAAACATGTGAAATTCTGCATGTCATATGTACATATTTTCCAGTTTAGGAAAATCAACTGTTCTCAGTTCCTTTTTTTTGTATTTCACAAATTATTTATGTATGTAAAACCTGTAATTTAATTTCATCACTTCCCAATTGTTTCTTTCAATCAACATTTCGCTACATACAATCATGTCGGTTTTTAATTTCTTAACCTTTTTCGTACCGAGGACTTTTTTCTCAAAATGTGTGCATGTGCCCTAACAGTTTTTATGCATTAAAAGAAATATGTTTCCCCTTTGATGCCCCTTTTTTAGTAAAATTTGCCCACTGAAACTCCAGATTAAAATTTATAAATGCTGGCCCAACTTCTCTTTGCTAAGCAAGTACAAAAAGCTGCCTCAAAGCTCAATTCCTATGAAAAATTTTTGAAGAAAACTTGAAGAGAAAACAATTTTGCTGTGCCTTGTTAATATTGATCACATATTGCATGAAAAATGCACTACTTTTACATAAACACGCAAGTATCAAAGTAAAGACATTTCTTCTCCCTCAAAAAGTTAAAATGACAAAAACTTAAATTTCAGTCTATACAATGTACTACAAATTTCAATATTTTTTTGTAGTAAGCTAACTTATCCATGCTATCCATAATATCGAAAGCAATAACTTGTGCCATATTTAATCAAATTTGCATGAATATACAGTTAATTTGATTTTTTCCTCTTTCGAACATCAGGTTCAGTCTCTTGCCCATCAGCTGCTTCTACCTGTCTACCTGGGTAGGGTCATTACTTAGGGTAGGCCCGTACTAAAAGGTTAGTTTCACCAATAATGTTATGTTACTTAACGTCGCAGATTTCAGTTTCTCATTTTACATTAAGTATTGTTACCAATTATGGTATAGCTAGCTCTATGTATTTGTTATTTTATACATTTTTTAAATTTTGTATAATAAAAGTCTATAATCAATAATTTCCCTAATTGTTCATTTCCTTCAACAGGAATTTTGTTATTCAATATACATGTATAGTTGTTATAAACAGGGTGGTCCCTCACCTGGAAAAGTCATGGAATTTTGTAAAAATCCCTTAAATCAGGGAAAATTCATGGAATATTTTAAAAGCTTTAATGTCGCACGCTTTATGATAGCCCGTGAATTTTTGCAAGCCCATTTCATGGTGTTGGCAAGTAGAAACGTGTAAATGCATATGGAATTTCGGTAAAGTATTCTTGAAGTCATGGCAAAATAAAAACCCCAAAAAAGTGGCCACCCTGATTAAGAATTTGGCATTATGATGAAACACAGTTTTTTAGCCCACTTGGGACTTTAGTCCCAGCGGGCTATTGCGTTCGGTTTTCGTCCGTGCGTCCGTCCGTCCGTGCGTCCGTTCGTCTGTCTGTAGACGGAAATCAGTTTTTTGAGGATGTTTTCGTCATGCATTGAGCTATTGCCTTGATATTTGGTATGTGGGA
>JAYMFW010169919.1:0-16660 GCA_036785005.1 Tubulanus punctatus
GCCTGAGGTCACGAGTTCGAATCCCGACTGTGTCAGTTTGTCACTTAGTGTAGTGTCTCTGTTCCTAATGGGATAATTAGTGGGTTAAACATCTTACTGTTTAAGTGGTTTTAGAAAGTTTACAAATGAATTCAAATACTATTTGTCTAAGGTGAATTGTAATGAAAAATATTAAAACAGGATGGATTAGGATTGATCACGATATGATGGATTAGTAACTTGAACCAAAAGCCATTTCGGCAACAGTAAAATAGATAAGTGTAATGGTTACTGGGGGATGTTCACAATAAATCCATGAGCTATCAAATTATCAAAAATCCCACAAAATTTACATCGTCGCATTCTTAATAACTGTAATGGTGCATCCACATCTTCATTATCATTAGTATCTACCACTGTGGAAAGATGTGTTGTATTTGTAAGTGAAACGGGCGGATTTTGAAAGTAGAGAATTGTTAAATTCTGCCTTAACTACCAAGCATTACGCTACTATTTCTTTCTAACTACAACAGTCACGTTTGTCGAACTGCAAAGTTGAAATTCCCAAACTTGTAGACTCTCAAATTCGGGTTTTACTGGCTAAATGGGAAAGAATAAAAATAGTTCACGAGGGCACTGAAGACTCAATTACTGTCCGTTATATTTACAGTCAATATTCATCAATTTTCATCTCGTTAATGTTTTCAGGTATTAGTGACTATACCAGCGCCACCAATGCCTCAGAAAGGACGCCTACACGTATTGACGTATCGCGATGACAACACGTGTACCCCGTGTAGCTCCGGGTATCGAGCCATGAACGGATACATCACTATACAAACATGGCATTTCTCAGGGTACGCTAGAAATATTAATAATATCAATTCAAAATTTCCAAAAATGTACTCTAAGGCCAATGAAAATGAATGCCTTGTTTCTCATCACACTTATTCCTTTAAAGATCATGCGGGCAGGCACTTTTTATCACGTTATTCAGGCAGATATTTATAATTTCCGACCTAAATATAATATATGGGCGCATATTCTTTTATTGAAACCAAATGGAAAGATGTTTGTATTTCTATTTGTTGTAAGTGAAGCGCGCCGATTTTGAAAGTAGAAGACTTGTTAAATTCTGCCTTAACTACCAAGCAAGATTTTCTATTATTTCTAATTTTTCGATCTGTTTTTCAGGAAGGGAGCAATTTTAACGAAAGCCAAATGTAAATACAAAGCATGTAAATCAGTGGAACACATGCTTCATAATCTGTACGTGTGATGAATGAACCAGCAATAGAGATAATTTATACTTACAACAACTGGGGCAATATTCATAGATAATTCATAGATGACGCTAAATTTCAGAACTTCATACAAAAAATATGGTAATATTTTGTTCAGAGTAGTTTCAAATTTATTTCTACCTAGAGATGAAGTCCATTTTTGAATGAAATAAATCCATATTCTAAATAAAACTGATGATTTTATTGGAAATACAATGTTAATACTTGATTTTATACTTCAGTTGGGTCCTGGTGGGTAAAGACATGTACTGTAGTAATTTGTGTGATTCAACCCCTGTAGAGCTACTTCATTGTATACTTCAGTTGGGACTTAATTAATCTGTGATTAATGCCATTTAGAGTTTGGTCCTGGTGTGTTAAGACATGTAGTAATCTGTGTGGAACTATTTCATCGTATACTTCAGTTGGGTCTCAGCAGGTAAAGACATGTAGTTATCTGTGTAAATGATTCAACCCCTGTGGAACTATTTCATCGTATACTTCAGTTGGGTCTCAGCAGGTAAAGACATGTAGTTATCTGTGTAAGGGATTCAACCCCTGTAAGAACTACTTGATCGTATACTTCAGTTTGGTTTTGGTGGTTAAAGACATATAGTAATCTGTACAAGTGATGAAACATTGTGAAAAAAAGTCTAAACCTCAGTTGGGTGTTGGTAGTAATCTGTGTAAGGTATTGAAACTATTTGATTGACTATTCAACCTCTCTCCTGTCTCACTATAAGAATTATATGATCCTAAAGGTACTTACCGTTATAAAACAAGAATGGTATCGTGTACGGCGGAACTGACTGGTTTTTCGGAATATCGTTACTGAGAACTTTTAGTTCCAGCGAGAATTCCTGTCCATCGACACCCGGCGAATTCTCTTGAATTGTCAGACTCTGAAATGATAGAGATTTTAATAACATCAGAAGTGCATATAGCAGAGTTTTAACTAAGAACCAGGGACCAGGGATTTTCCCCGTTAAACATGAAATATGTCCCAGGCAATTTTATAGGCTTTTTCCCAGTTATCATGGTATTTTTAGCCATCAAAGCATCGAATTGTAGAGTGCTTTGATTTTGGAAATGTTCTCAAACTGTTCAACACTCTGTTGAAATTTGATCCCTGTCTACCATACATCTGTGTCCTGCATCTCTAGTAATATTTTGTTATAAGCACAAGTCAGATATTAAGTGTGAAATGACCAGGACCTTGAAAATTCAACATTGTCACAGGAATTGTTATACCAGCTGGGTTCAACTATATAATGACTAAAATTGCATATTCTAGTGTTTTATATTTTCCAATAAGTTAAATATTGTTTTTCAAATATGAGAAGGTGCCTAGAACCCTTATCTGCTCCCATCTGTGATTTGGTGTTTTTCACGATTAATGGTTTTGTGAATTACAGACTGAATTCAGTTCTGGCCGAGCACAAATCAACTATATTAACTCTAAGGTTGTTGCATGTATTGTATGATCTTTTATAATTTTTTCAAAGACTGTAGCTAGTAATTAGAAATGAATAAATAAATTAACAAAATCATCAGAAGTTTTCTCCGTTTGATCTAACATCTAGTTTTCATGAACTATGAACTACAGTAAAACCCCCCTGAATACGGAACCCTTTTTTTCCCAGAAATCCAAGATTTTCTGGTTGATTTCATTCTTACTGATAGAACATTTTTTGTCAGACCTGCATTGGCCAAAACCAAGAGAATTTAGGAGTATTTTTGAATTATGAACAGGAGTTAGAGTTGTTTCCAAATTCAGAGGTCTCAAAGGAGTATAACCTACTACAAAATAGTATTACAGTAGTAGACTCCGCTCTACTCAAATCTGTAGGGACATAAAAATGTGTTTGATTTGAAAGGACTCCGAGTTAGATTATCAAACAATGAACAACATAGGGACCAAGAAATATGTTCAAACTACATCTAGTTTTAAACGGTAATTCGAGTCAATAGGATTCGAGAATCTACTATAGAAGGCAGCTCTGTCTAGTACTGGGGTACACTTCACATTTTTCGCCGGAATGAAGAATAGGACATAACTGTATTCCAGGCCGAGGGGGTCTAACAAGTCACCCGTAAGGCCGTCAAAAAAGTAAAGTACCCTTTTATTTCTCGTCACAAATCGTTTTCATTTTCTCTTTTAAACACGGCACGATTTTAAAGCCTCTTAATACCTTCTTAGTAATGCTGGCTTTTCATAGTTTTACAAAACACATCAAATGCTGAGTGTATGTATATGTAATGCCACTCCTAACTGATCCGGCCTTTCTCCAGGAATCGCGCCCCTTATAAATTGTAGAAACCCTTAAAATTTGCCCCAAAATCTGCCCCGATTTCATCAATTAGCAAACTCAACTCACCGATATATTCGCGAAACCGTGATGTAACGGAATCTGTACAGTTTTCGTGTTTCCGACAAACGACGGAATGTCTTCAACACCTTCCGGCGCTTTAATTTCTACTGAGATAAATCCATCGACCTCCTGTCCAGTGACGTTACCGTATTTATCCTAAAAATACAAACATATCTTGAATCATTTCTATATCTAATGAAACATTGACAGCTTCATTATCGGTAACATTGATTGGGAAAAGGAGTATTTTCCTTTCGAATTACCCAAATAAAATTTAATATTAACAATATCATATAACGCAGTCATCAATAAATTGGGTGGTTACATCATTATTGTAAAAATCTATTATGAAAAGGAGTATTTTCCAAATCATACTATATAACTTTTTTAAACTAATAATATTATATAACGCAGCAAGTCATCAATAAATTGGGTGGTTACATCATTATTGTAAAAATCTATTATGAAAAGGAGTATTTTCCAAATCATACTATATAACTTTTTTAAACTAATAATATCATATAACGCAGCAAGTTACATTATTTCAACAAAAAACCTCAGTGAAGAAGAACACCTGAGCTTAGTGATTCCGACGAGTGAGAGGAGTCTACTGTATAGCACTTAATGGCGATGACAACATGAGCCTAAGTTTACAATTCCCTATTAGGGTGGGGCTTAGAAACCTAAGGGTTAGGGTTAGGGTGGGGTTTGTATAATTGCTGCCTATTAGTAAACTGAAATGGTCGGTGATTGTATATGTACTCCACTTACGTGCAACTCCAGTTTTAGATTTCTGATCAAGCTGCGACTAGCTGCCTTCGAAGTGTTAGACACGGTCGGTGTACCGATACCTTGTATGGGCACTATTTCAGCGGGCGGTGCCGGCTCGACGCTCAACGCGATCTGACGGCTGACCACTTCGTATTTAACGTCCTGATACACGAACATTATACTGGAACCTCCACAGATTTCAGGACTCACTTTATCGCTGAAAATAAACGATCAAATATCGATAGAACAGCGCGTGTGCCCGAGTTGTCTAAAATGTACATTTCACTAACAGGTTTGAAATGTCAAAAACTTCATTAAACTAAGAATTCAGGGTTCCAGCACTCATCATAGAAGGAAATACCATGACTTTCCATGACATATTTCATGAATTTTCAAGGATTTTCTCTGACCTGGAATCATAATATTCCCTGCACTATCATCTTATCGACAGAAAACATCTTCAGTTGATGATATCGTTATAGAATTTCATTGGTGACATTTAAGATGGACTTATTCCTGACTTTCAATGTCTTCAGAAAGAAACAGTTGAAATTTCCTGACATTGCCTGACATTCGAGGAACACCTCTGAATGACATGACTTTCCAGGTTTTCCAAAGACCGCCAGAACCCAAAAGATATTCTTACCTGAATGTGAACGTGCCGTCCTTTTCATTTTTACGTCTAGCGTCAGGAGAGTACGAGACAGCCTATCGGAAACAAGAAATACATCGATCTTAAAATGTGACCAAAATGATGGTGCCATGCTTATCACATAAATCAGGGGTGTGTTAACTAATTAGTCACTGAACCGAGGGGAAATGTTCCTGAAAACATTCATGTTAATGGATATACTTTACTTATTTGGAATTGAGATAGTTTAAATTAACCAAGACATTAAAAGTAACCAATTAACAAAGGAAAATGTCAAGTAATACTTACGTCAAGAGGAGGTCGTGCCATGTATGTGTTTGCCTTCCATAGTTTCATCGTAAGATTCGCAGCTTGAGCCGAGGCCATCGGGGAGTCATCCTCAGCTATAACCTTTACTGTGAATACTGAAAACGACACAAAATTAACATATTTCAATTTTAGATCAACCTAGCAAGCACCATGGGTCATTTTAAAAGTATGCAATGGATTAAACGATTCTAAATAATGCAAATTTCTACTATATGGTACCAGTAATCTAACCTATGAAGCTAATCCACTAATCTTTCAACATACATAACATCATATCTTTATAGACAGCATTGTTGATTCTATCTAATTTTCCCATATTTCACTAGAGTTCTAGTTTCTTTGAGCATTTTACTTGTAACTTAAGTTCTTAAGTTGTGCTAAACCCATAGTCAAGGTTCTTATTTGTTTTTGCCACAAGTTAGACTTTCTAGAAGCTTAAACATCAGGGGCTGGTTACATGATAATGACAATGATGACAGACATAGAATTACATTATGGCTAGCATCAAGTGGTTATTCCTACTGTCTGTCACACGGCTTACCACGCGAGCTTTTCGTCGATATTTTTCTTAAATATAGAACAAACATACCTGAATCATATATCAGTATCCACAGGAAAAGTTGACCAAACATAAATAAGTATCCATTGATCAAAAGAAAGTTTCAGTTGTTTTTTTATTTAGAAAAATCCTGAGAATAGGAGATTTGTAATGCTTAAAAAATCCGCTTCTGCCAAGAAAATCTGCGCATGCGCTGCGCACGGTAGTGGGGAAATAGCAGGCTGAGTAAACTTTCTACTATAAAACACTATTGACTTGACCCAGTGTAGGAATTATATTGATTTTTGTTTGGTGAAAGTGCATTGAATGTGACGATGTATTACAAAGCGTTGGAGGTAGGTCAAGAAGTAACAAAAATATTGATAAGCCGTGTGACAGACAGTAGTGACAGTTGCTAGCAATAAAATTTTAATTCTAGGAAAGCAGGCCCAGGATCGAACAAATATGATATATCATAATATTTAAAGCCTAGATAGCCGGTGCACAAAATCTGCACAAAAGATTCCACCCAATGAATAAAGTAGGTAATTTACCTGGTAATGGTTCGCCGACTGTGTAAGTGGGTGGGGCGTCGTATTGTACCTCGAGATTGACAGGTTTAGTAGAATCAGGTTGTATGTTTATCTTTAACTTGGTGCCCATCAGAACCGTTCGGCCGACTAATGCTTTCGCTTGAATCTGATATAAACCTCTGTAAGAAATACGATAATTCATAGATAAGACGCAAACATAGAAACAGAATCACAATAATCCGTCGACCAGATATATAAGAAATCAACACCCAAAATGATAATAACAGGGTTCTCACAGGTCCTCTTTTCTGAAATTCCATGACTTTTCCATGACAAAAATTGCTTAAGGCTTATTCTGAAATTCAAAAAAGCCTGATTTTCCAGGATTTCCAGGCGTGGAATTCCAATTTTCAAATTCCATGACTTTTCCAGGATTCCATGACCCGGGATAAGCCAGTAATTATATTACCTTTATATGTTGACCTTTTCGACGTTTATAGCAGGATTTGATTTCTTCGATATTTTTTTTTGTAGATAATTTTCAAGTGAGAGTTAGTCGATTCTTTCAATTTGAAATTGAATGATCTTACCTTTTCCCAGATATGAACATATGACCGAAGTTAGCCTGTCCCCTCGAGTCAGCTCTGGTTGGCATCGGGGTGGGAGTTAACTGAAAATAACGTCCAAAATACAAATTATCGTCTTTGAAAACGATGAGGAAAAGGGATTGTCCCTCCAATCGAGAGATGACTGGCAGGTCATTCAGTAGGTGCCAATACTTGAAAGATGAGGCTAAATTTGTCACCTGATTCGTTGAGGAATGCACATCAAGGGTGAAAATTAAGAAATCTGTAACATTTGTCAAAAACTCTTGACTGTCTGTGACCTTGTAAACAACCGTTCCAGAGCCTTACCAAAAGAAGGCCCAAGGATGTACCGAGATGTAAATCTGGGATATCTGGAGGGTTTTTGCACCGATTCCAACTGGGACATTTCACAATTAGAGACACCGTAAATTAGGTTAATATGGTTGGAAAAACTTGAGAAAAATCAAACAAATTTCAATGTATTCCACAGCCTTTTGTCCCATTGTAAAGTGATCATTGAAAAATAATCTTTTTTTAAAAAATAAATGCTAGAGTGAACAATAGCCCACGAAGAGGGACAAAAGTCTAGAGCTAATATAGGCTGTGAGGCACTTATAGAAATCCTCATGGGCCAATCAGTGGTTCACAGCAGCTTAGAACAAGTATAGCGAAGGGTACGCTCTGCATAAGCCAGAAATTTGTATGGAAAATTCTCAACCCTGGCACAATGGGCAGCACTTACCTTCAAAGCATTTTCTTTGATGATGGTAATCTTCGAGTCGGGATCCGTCGTCGGATTACCCATCTCGTCTATCAGCTGAACAATCAGCGGCCACGTCAGTTTACGATCGGCGTACACGTTCCACGGGTTGTCAAGATTCCAGCCGGGAAACGTCACCGATTTCGGTCGTCCGGCGGTCATTTGCAGACGGACGTAATCGGTCAATTCTCGCCACCTGACGCTGACCTCGCGAGTTCCCAACTGACCGCCCTCGAATTTGATGTTCCGAATGATGAAACCGTTTCCTTGCTGTAACGAATGAAACAAATGTGCCATTTGAATTACAGACACAGGTTAGCAGAATGAAACAAATGTGTCATTTTAGTTACAGACACACATTAGCAGAATGAAACAAATGTTTCATGTGTCTTACGACCATGGGCCTTGAATCTACGACCTCCCAAATATATAAAGGTGTCGACTCTGCTAAATATCCTTACCTTATTCAAATCTCGTTCAACTTCTGAAAGGTTCAAACCTTCTCCAAATATTTCCAGTTCAGCCAAATCATTCGGTCCCAGCTAAAAATAAGAGTACATTATAGTTAGCCTATATTATAAACTACAACATGTATTACCAGAGTGACAAAAAACAGCAAAAAAGATACCCCAGGAGCGAAAGGGTTAAACAATACCTTCACAGAATTTGAACAATAATGTATTTATGAAAATGTCAGATTTTTTTGTAGATCCTACTAACAAAGTGTTTGTCGCACAGCGTTAAACAAAAAAGTCAGACATTTCCCTATCAAATCTCGTTTTTTCTTTCTTTGATGCTCAAACTCGAGTTGAATATTTTCATATCCAATATTTCTCATCCATGTAGAATCATGACCGTTAGCCAAGAAAAACTTTTTATTCGCATACACGATAAAGAATTTTCTTTCAAAATTTCACATTGTAACAGACATAAAAATAGAATCTACCAGAAAACCCGAAACGAGTCCCAGAAAATGTTCTCAGCTACCACGAGTGGAAGATTTCATTTCTCCCTCACGTCATAATTTGACATTTTTACTATGATTTTATCGACTTAAACCGATGCAGTGGGTGGACACATATTTTCACAATGGGTTTCTCCCACTACAAATGCCATAATTAAGGAAGAAAACGGTGTTACTTACCCCTTTGATTTCATTGCCATGTTTATCTTTGATAGTTATAGTTACATCCGACGATAGAATCTCACCGAGACGCATCACGTTCGTTCCTTGACACTTGCACTTCAGAATACCGGGATCGCCGGATACCGGGCTGAAAATCAGATAAAACAATATCGTTAACTAGAAGTAAAAACGACACTGTAATCCGTGTACGATACGATTATATAGTAGAAATACCACAAAATAAAGAACCATCAGTACCTGATGATGACTGATAGCGTTCATTTAATACCATTATTAAATGGCAGGGAGCATATAAAGAGTTAAAGAGAATGACATTGCAAATCTCATGCAAGGTTCATACACTTGGGTTCAGACAATTTTCTATAACTTTTCCATAGCGAAAAACCTGATTTTCCAAGACCATTGATAGCTGCCAAAGCTCAGTTAGATCAACGAAAAACTTCATCAATTCAGAAAATGATTAAAAAATATTTTGTGATAGAATAAATCTTGAAATTCCAAGACTTTTCCGAGGCCTTGAAAACAGTTTTCATTTTCCGTAACTCTTCCAAAACTTTTCCAAACCGTATGAACCCTGTTAGGGTAATTTCATGTCCAACACGATGAAATTCCTTGACTTTCAATGACTTCAGAAAGAAACAGTTGAAATTCCCCCTATATTCAAGGAACACCCCTGACTTTCAATGACTTCAGAAAGAAACAGTTGAAATTCCCCCTATATTCAAGGAACACCCCTGAATTCCCAGACTTTCCAGGTTTTTCAATGACCTCGGTAAGCCTGATTTGCAGGGTAATTGTATATCGAACATGACCAGTAAATACTCACACGACGCTGAACGAGAAATCGAGGCCCGATCCGTCGATGAACGTTATATGACAATACTTCGTATCCGACGTCGAGTTCGGAACTTTGATATCCGGTAAAATTCCCTTCAGCACAAAATCTTTCAACAATTTTGGAGTCCAGCTCACGCGCACTTTCAACGCTAAATCGATGTCCATTTCGATCGTACGACCCGCTTCGTCCATCAGACGGAACGCTGAAAAAAACGAGCGACAGAATATAGTAAAACCTCCCTTAGTGAACACCTCTAGTAAGTGAACACCTCCCATAGTGAACACTTTTTTCCCGGATCCAAAATTTTCTAGTTCATTTTCAATTAAGTAAAACCTCCCCATAGTGAACACCTCTCTACAGTGAACACATTTTCTGGAACCAAATGAACATTTTACCTCTCTACAATGAACAGTATGGCCTACAGCCAGCATGTCTCGACGGTCATTTCACAATTAATTGTTAATTGCAACACTTCTATCACTAAGAAATTCTACTGAATAGTCAGACACATGGTGTATTGTGTATGAATTTATTTGGATTGATTAGTGGTTAAGTTACCTAATTCAATCTCAGTTTTCTTTGATCACTTGAATTTAATCAATCGAGTAACAAACCTCCACACAGTGAACACCTCTCCAGTGAACACTTTACTCGGAACCAAAAGTGTTCACTATAGAGAGGTTTTAATGTACTTAGAAATCAATTTAGTCTCATTGTAGGATTTTCAAAATTAGCGATCCATATTTATCTCAATGATAAAAAGATTTTATAGGGACAATTCATTAATCGAGAGCTGAACTAATAATGAGGAAAATAGGTGAAATCTGGCAATATTTTTCTTTCATAGCTACACTAATTATACGTTTCCTTCGCAGCTTTTCAATCAGCCTTACAAACTAACCGCTGCTTACTTTGGCTGTGATTTCAATACATACGGCATTCAATAATCAATAAATTATCTGAGCAATCTTTTTTGATGCCTTTGGGTCTAACAAGTTAATCACGTGAAAGTTAGCAGTGGTTAGTATTTCGTGATAAAGATGAGAAATGAAACCACTGCGGACAGAGTGTAGTAAAATGCAGTACTCAACGATAGGATCACTACTACTTACACAATCCTCGAATGTTTTCTCCGGCTATGGCGTGTATTTCTGAGCCGGGACGAATCGACAAAGTTCGTTCGTTATCTTTGTAAAACAGCTGTAAACCGGCAGCTCTCGAACTTGGATAAATAACCAGCGTCTTCTCGATCGACGGAACCAGTTTCAATCCCTGAAATATATCAAATTCTAAATTCAACATCAAACATTAGAGGGTTATCATCTACATAATTTAGGCTAAGCCAAACGCCATTATAGACATTTTACTTTTTTCCCATTTACAAGGGAGGACACCAGAGAAGAAACTGCGACCAAGAAACTCTGTTTCTCCCGAGGATCGTTAATCGACAACCTTCGGTATGACAGTCTAGCATAAACTGTCTCCTGTATCTCATTATAAGCGGGACTGATGTTACTTTTCACTATTACAGGGGAGGAGACCAGAGAAGAACCTGCACCCAAGAAACTTGTCACCAGAGGTCGTGGATTCAGTCCCTGGAAGAAGCAAGGTTTCTTGGTCAGAGGTCCTTCTCTGGTCGCCCCCTTGTTTCTGCTCAAAATATATTAGAAAGGGTGCTCAAATACCTCTACTGGTTAATATTTTGGATCAAATATTTCGAACTAGTTTGGTGGTATAGGCTTAACTTTTTAAGAAGATTTCATTACAGTTTTGTAATTATGACGTGCTTTACTCATTAGCAACAGCGCGTATTGTGTGTCTATTTACTCACTGCAGTCTGCGCGTATTTTCGAGTTGGTGAAGAAAAATTCTCCTAGCGTCTTCTATGTTAATTTTCATGTATAACAACATATTTTCATTTTGAAGTAAACATCCTCAACTTTCTAACGATGTATAACAAAGTTATTCTTTGATAAAAAAAATATTGGTTTTGAGGCGTCGTAACTATATCAAACTCTGTGTACTTCAAGCATGCATTGTTCAACATGATCGTTTCATCGTTGTGTAGCGTCATAATTTCAAATGGGAATCCCCATATATATACATCTCTATAGACGCGGGGCTTAGTGCACTGTCTATTGATTGCTATTCGAGATGCCTGCTGTGTATAGTTTATGTGTTACACAGTGCTAAACTACCGGAGTGGATTCAGGCGGTTCAGTGAGTAATCGTCAAGACTTATCAGTTAAAGATAATCTCCCCTAAAGAAATAATATTCAGAGAAGTAAATTTATTACCTGAAGCTCGATTTTGACTTTCATCTGTACTGATTCTTTCATTTTCGGTAGTACTATACAGTCACCAGTGAGCACACCCTGTCCGCTACCGGACAAATCAACCGAATACATCGGAATGTTCGCTGGTCCCGTAAACTAAAATACATCAAACAAATCTTCATTTTATTGAACTTATTAGAAATTGTTCTTTTTTACATTCAGATAGAAGTAATTTACATTATTTCATTTGACACATTGGCACAAGCAGTATATATAGTACAAAGTTCCTACAACTCTTCAACAGGGTTCATTGTGGCACTGCTGATCCAAATTCACTGCCATTCATTGCCATTTCGAGCCACATTCACTACCAACTGCAGCAATTTTTCAAGAAAATTGCTAATTTTTGAGCCAGTGATTAGTAGATTCTGTAACATTTAGACAGAATAATTTACACTACTTAATCTACTATATAAATGAATCATCAAACTGCTAAGTAGAATGAATGGACAAAGTACTTAAATCAATTCTTATTTCCAACTGTTTCAAATTTGATGATCTTTTTTCAAGGTATTCATAAACTGTCTCCCTCAGATATACCGGTAATATGAATACACTGAAATATTTTTATACTATAAAATATTCAACCAAATTTTGAAAATGATGAATTTTTCTTAGCATAAATTTTCACAATTTGAGGGTTTTACGGTGAGAAATCTATATTTGAGGGTATTTGTACCTTCAAAATGAGAATTTTAAAATTTGAGGGGATTTTAGGGTTTTGAGGGGCCGTAGGAACCCTTCTAGTACAACTGTTTCTTTTAGCAGGGGCAGAACAAATGTCTGAAGTAAAACAGTTCCTTTAGTTTAGGATATAAAATTTGTATAGCGCTTAAAAAACAGACAAATGTTTGTTATCAAAAGCGCTCCCCAGATAACGGACTATGGCTGGAAAAGGTGTGTCTTTAACTGTCTTTGGAAATCTGGTAAGGAGTCAATGTCACGTAGATGTTGGGGCAAAGAGTTCCAAACAGTGGGTCCAGAAATGTTGAAAGCGTGTCCTCCGAATTTCAGAACAGAGAGGAGGTTTTTTGATTCAGAGCGAAGAGATCGAGCAGGTCTATATGGCGTGAGTAAACATGAGAGATAGGAGGGTGCTAAATTATGGAGGCATTTGAACACAAGGAAAGCGATTTTAAACATAATCCTTTGGCGAACCGGTTGCCAGTGTAATGATCGTAGAACTGGGGATATATGATCCCGTAAACGCTGAAAACTTCCTGGAACCACAATTCATTTTCAAAAGGACAAAAACTCTCATACGAGCAAGAATTCCAATTAAACACCGCCAGACTGAACAAATTCCTACCTTACAAACAGCCTTCAGCTTCGGCTGACACGTTATATTCCCAGAAATATCTCGAACGACGACTTTAAATTCGAGATTCGAATAATTCTCCAATTGAATCGTCTCTTCGTTCGTGTCGACGTCCAGTTTCCGAGGAGGTCCCGGCAACATACGAATCTTCAACGTCTGCGAATCATCGACAAGATTCGGCACCCGCACGACGAGATTGAAATTTTTGCCCGTTATAATCGGTACCTGGCCGCTTGCGACGATGTTTTTGATGATGAGCGAGTTACTGCGAATTTCCAGTTTCTCGTAAGTGAGCTGCAGACCTCTGAAAAAATGAACAAAAATCAGAAAATTTAGAATCAACTAAAAGTGATTGAACAATGTTGAATTCAGAAAATTTTACAGGTTTTTTTTTTTCATCAGAGCTGCCAACATTGAAATTTGAGAATTCGGGACAATACTGAAATGTTGAACGGAGCTTTTAGGTACTCGATAGGAATACCAATTTTTTGACTCAACCAATTGTTGTAGATAAATAAAATTCTCCACTCCTGGTAGGTGAGAACAACAATTTCCGTGACTCCTTTCCTTCATACAGCAAGCCTCATGTAGGAGTAAACCATCGTCACAAAAATCATGTTCTCACCGACCACGATTGGAGAATTTTATTTCTTCCCGACGTTATAATTTGACACTTTTACTATGATTTTATCGATTTAAACCAACAACGCAGTGGGTGGACACACATTGTTGCAATGGGTTTCTATCACTAAAGTGCTATATAATTGTTGTAAATATTATATAAATTACTTACGAGGCTTCTAGTTCAGGTTTGATCGTTTTATCTGGTTTCGTAGCGTGGTTAAACTCGTCCTGAAACTCGAGAGGAACACTGAACGGAGACCCAATACGGAATGGTCCATCTAATAATCCAACTGAAAACTTCTGAGCTGCCGCCTCTGAGAAAATAAATGACAAATAGCAGTCGATTAAATATCAAGCATGAAAGGTAAGACTCACATTTCAAATTTTTGTTTGAGTCTTTGTTATTCTTTCTTAAAGTTGTATCTAATTTTGTAGCATCTCTTTCTGTACGTTACTTCGTAAATTTATGAGAAAATAAATCATATAATTTCGCAAATATGTAAAATATACAATCACGGTTAGACTATGGCTAAACAATTATTCTTAATCTTGTAGTTGTATTTAATTTTGTAGCATCTCTTTCTGTACGTTACTTCGTAAATTCATTAGATAATATATCATATCATTTCACAAACACGACCCACGTGAAATATACAATCACGGTTAGAGTATGGCTAAACTTGTTTTTTTTCCTTTTTCCTTTTCGATATTCTCGTACCTGTGACGGTAAAACTAAGTTTTTGAGACGGTAGCTCCTCTCCGGCGAATATGTTCGCTCCACTTTCATTCAGAACTACTTGCAACTGTAACGTGTGTTCGCCGAGATTCTTGATGTTTTCTGAAAACGACAACAAATTGGATTGAAAGTGCAAAACCAGTTCTGCTCGATGGTGATGCAGAACCTGTTAACCCTTTAACCTCCATATAAGGGTCACATCTTGCTTTCCGTAAGCATCCCGACAACAATTTTTCATTTCGAACACATTATTCTGAAATACCTATGGATGGATTCTGGGGTTAGACTAGGGTTTTAATCGCTGGATGTGAAAGAGTTAATCAGGGTGGCCACTTTTATTTGATTTGATTTTCTCCTGACTTTTCCCTGACTATTCCCTGACTTGTAAGTTTTTTCCCTGATTTAATCCTTCCATGGATCGGCATATTTCAATGATGAAAACCGTTTGATTATACTCGCCATTGAACTATTTCAACAAATTTCCTTGACTTTTGGCTTTTCTACAAAATTCCCTGACTTTTTTAAAGAAAATAAAATTCCCTGACTTTTCCCTGAATTCCCTGATTTCCAGGTCAGTGGCCACCCTGTTATTGGATCAGAGAGCTGTCCATTAGCATCTCTGGGTTTAAGGGTTTACCCAAAAATTGATGCGAACCCTGCCCACGACGGAGACAATACGTACCCATTTTACGGAACCAGTACGGCCAGTTCTTGCCGTGTTGACTAATGTGAGATACAATCACTTCATCACCAGAGGGCGCTAAAACAGAAACACAGAAACGTTCAGAAATTGTATCCAAAGATGTAAGATGCACGATATCTGTATGATGGACTTCTAAGCACCTACATTTTCAAGGGTTTTTCCAGGACCACCAAGAACTAATATTCTAAGGACTTTCAATGAATTTTGAGGAAAACTGTACACGGTTTTCAATGATTTGGAAAATAGCCTTATTTCAAGGACTTTCTAAGCCTTGAAAATGATTTATAATTTCTAAGGACTTTCACCAACTTTCAAGACTGGCAGGAATCCTTTCATGTCATCAAACGCAATGTAAGAAAATCTCATATTAGATCACTGTGATGGTAACTATGAGGTCTCTAGAGGAATGAAAAATCTGATCGGAAGAGTTTGGAAGTAGATAACTTTGAAGTCTCGAGAACAAAATACGAGTCAATACAAAGCTTTATTTACGTACCATGCCAAATAATCTTCAATTCAACGAGTAATTTTTTCTGTTGTCCGGCCGCTCCCGGTAACTTGCTGATATTTTCACCCTTACGATTAAGTATCGACACTTTGATATCGCCGATCGTCTGACCGGCTGGACGTTTCTCTTTGTTGACTACCGCGTTACCCTCCGGCCACTCCAAAACCAGTTGGAACGGCAACCTGAACGATAACATACGCGATTACAATCTTCTAAATATCAACAATGTCTGATTTAGTTGTAACTAATATCATTGCATCCTATATTATAATATGCAGTGCAAGCAGGTTTTTTCACAAACTAAACCCCGGCACACACACCTTTGCGAATTCTACATATCATCCCTTCATCGCAAGCGAAAATATCAAACGAGTTTGTATTTCATACAATCATGCGATGATACGATGAAATCGGAGATCGTATGAAATCAAACTCCTGTATGATGATGAGTAAAGATCATGCGATGATGCAATGATACGTAGAATCGCAAGGTGTTCGCCGGGCTTTACACTGCTGCCACATCCAAATTTTTTGCATTTTTAGACTGCGATACATCAATTGTTGTGCGAGAGGTTATGATTTTGAAAAGAACTAGGGGTCCAGGGACCTCATGCCCACTTGGAAAACTATAGGGATGCAGTTGATATACAGAAGAGTAGTCACAAA